>PVIC010025222.1:0-25549 GCA_004025085.1 Thryonomys swinderianus
GACATACATTATATAATGTAGATTTCCTCAGATGAAAAAGAAATAGTTTGCTAACAATATGCATGTTTCTACTAATTATTAAAACTGATGGTCTGATATTAAGTCACTTCATTCAACTCTTGATTTGCTTATAGTTGACTAACAGTTAGTTCATAAGATTGAATGTCAGTAGAATCTTTGGAAGGTTTTTTTTTTTTTTTTAAAGACATATCTCAAAACTATTTTTTCCCAAATTGTTAGCTGGTACACATCTTATTGATTCAAACAAACATTCAAATATATTGGACCATGTTTGTAAGGTCTTATAGATGTGTTAGAACACAGTGACAAGAAAGGGATGAGGACTCATCCTTTCTCAATATGCCACCTACAAGTTTCTATTCTCAGATGACTTTGGATAGTTATCACTCCTGTATGAGTCTGAGATTACCCCAAAATCCTCCTAGGAAACTTATCGTATTGGACCAAAACAGGTTTTGTTAATTTTAAATAAATTAACTGATTAACTTAAAATAGTAATAGACTTTAAAATGATGTAATGTGATATTTTCTTTGAGGGAATAATATGCACTTTTCATTAAAAAGTAGCAAATGATACAAGATGTGAATTTAAAACTAAGATTTTATATCATTTGTCTGTCAGGCTGTGTATTTACCCAGCTCTCATCACCATGGTAACTATGCATCTCTGGAGTGCACATCACAGTCTAACACTTCTATTCAGCCCCCTTTCTCATTATTTCTGCAGACTTACAAAGTGTTGCACATTTTAAATAAGCTTCCTACATCTTCTATCTGGAAATATAGGTGGAAAAATGTTAAGATCTTGACTCCAATATTAAAAGAATCTTAGAGGACAACACGTTTTTACAAATACAAGTCTGTATGAGGACATTATTTCCCTTACTTTTTAAAAGGTGGTAAGGTTTGGAAATTATAGGTTTAGTAAATTGCCATTTCCTAAACTTGCAGCATTTCTTAAAACAGAGGGGGATTTGACATTTTATCCAAATTTTCTCAAAGGATGGACAGAGCAACTTGTTCTATTTCTCAGAAAAAGAATCGATAGTTTTCTTTTAAACATCAAAGTTCCTGTTACAGAGGAATTTAATATCAGCACTTACAGATCTGGAAGAGTATTTTTCTATATCCTTAGAAAAGAGGGCGATAGGACAGTCTTTTGAGATATAAAGTATAAATTTAGACAAAATGTAATATCAAAGCAATATTCAACTTCACCTTATTTTAAAAACCACCAGCAGCGGCAGTAACAAAAAATAAACAAACCTGCTTTGTCTCATGAGAGCTCTGTGACAGTTACCTCATAAATTATAATTAACAAATATAAAATACAAATATATCAATCACTGATGTTACATCCTAACCTGTAGGGTTATCTGGAAAGGCAAGTCAGAAAAACAAATCTTTGTTGATCCCCATCCTCAAAAATTTCAGGTAAAAGAAATATCTGTCAGCTCCTGTACTTTCTCATCTTTTATAAGAAAAACAATGAAAACAATATATTAATCTTCATGACATGCATCATCTATTTTCACAAATAATTCTCATTCTTCTGTTTTTTTTTCCTCCCTGAGATGTGCTATAATGATTTCTTTATAGTTTGTCGCATTTTGGTAGATTTTATATTAGGAGTTAATCCAACACCATACTCTATTTCTCAGTGCAAAGTTATACCCCAGTTCTCTGTTTTTCAAGAGTACTTTCTTGATGAGATTAATTTGTATGTATGGGCACAGAGATTTTCTTGAATAATGTTAAACCCAAATATGGGTGAATTCAACAAGGGAAATAAAATATAAATGAGCTCAAATATTTATTTGCAGTGTTCTTTTGTTTTAAAAGGTGATGATTATTATTATGATTAAAGTTTTTCAGGCTTATACAAACTTCCAGCTGAAAGAAGGGGAACATTTCATGTAGATTTTATTAAGGTGAATGTATGAACTTAGATAAGTAGAAAGCTCCCACAGGCACAGTTGTTGCTTACGTTCCTAGCTTCAAACCTGTCAAGACCACCACAGTTCTGAGTTCTTGTTCAGAACAATCAAAAGACACATATAGGTGTGTTACTAATATCCTGTATTTCTTCCCTCTTAGGCTGCTTGCTAAGTGAGAATTATCTAAGCATAAAGGAAAAAAATTTCCTCAGGAAATAGCTTCTCTATCCTCTGTGGTTAATGGAATTTGTACCAGCATAAGCTGGACATGATATACAATACACATGGGTTTGAGAGATTGCTTGGTTTTATCTCTACTTGGAAAATTGTTCTATATATGTCAAAGGCATTATCACACCAGCACATGTAATTTTAGCAAATAGCTTTCTCTTGGCTTTCCGAAAGGAGATGCTTTTTTTTTTAATTTGAAACAAGAAGGAAGATTTTTTTTTTCCCCTTTCCCAAAAGACTAGAAAGTAGGCTTCATCTTTGATTACTACATTTCAATGGGAGGATTCCCAGATCCTGAGCAAGGCCTAAACTGTTAAATAATCACAGTAGGATAAGAGCAAAAATGGTGTTTCTTTTCCATCAGATAATAATGTTCTGAGATGGATTGTGGTTATGGTTGTAATATTCTAAAATAATGAAAATTATTATTTTTCAATGGGTTAATTGTGTGATACATCATTTACAATTCAATAAGGCTGTTTAAAGAAAAGCCCCAACAAATCTCCTCTCCTGTATCCCACTAGATGAACTGCTGTTTCACTTTGGTTACAAAGAGCCATGGTGTTTCTGCAGCGGTAACTAAAATAGTTACTCAGTATCAACTTTATGTTTGCTACATGGATAAGGCCTTCATGATATACTAATAAAAAGATAAAATTCTTAACCTTTTGGTGCTTAAAATCTTGTGGAAGGAAAATGTATAAAAGGTAATTATACTATAGATTGTTGAGGCTGCAGTGCAGTAAATGTTGCCTTAGTAGATGCTATGGCAGCACCCAGATTTACTAAATGGAAAAACTGATTTAAATATTATATGTGAGAGTCAAATATTAATGAGAATAGGAACAGGGAGAATGTGCTAGGAAGATTGGTTGCACCAAAAAGTATGTGAGATAATTGTAATATAATGAATTTCATATATAAAATGCAAATGGCATAAGAAAGACTTTCAAAAATCATGCTAAGGAAATTTTACTAAATACAGCAGCCATCCATTGATGTCTTATGGAAAGGAAAGATAAAATGATGTTATTTATACTTGAAAATTATCATTCTATCAGGCAAATAGAAAAAGAAATCTTAGTTGTAGAGAAAGTTATCACTCTGAAGATTTTTCAGTAAATTAAGAAAGAAGTCAAAGCTTCTGTGTTGTGGAAGACTTGGGGTTTCTCGTCACTTAACAACTATGGAATAATTAAATTCCGAAACCACCAGTGGTAGCAATAATTTTGAATCTGTTTGTCTTATATGAGTTAAATATCTAGGGAACACCTCTTTTTGCTACCCTTCATTTCCTTTCTTCCATTCTCTTCTGAACTGTGAAGGCCTTTGAGATGACAGAGATAGAACATGTATTTTGCTGTTGTTGTGTGGAGTATTCTACAACTTCCATTCAACCCAGTTAATTGGTAGAGTTCTACAGGCCTATGACAACCTTAACCAATTTCTGGCAACAGTTCTAGTAAATAGTGATAGAGTGTTAAAACCATTAAAAAATAAGTATGTGTCTATTTCATCTATGCATGTGTAGGTGTTTTCTTTTTCCTTATTAAAGTTCTATATTAGGCCTACTATGTCCACTTGATGCATTGGAAGCATTCATTATTCCTAGCAATGCTCTCTGTTTTAAAGTGCATTTCATTTGCTATTAGTATAGACATTCCAGCCTTTAATTTGTTTGTTTATTGGTACATTTTACATATGCATTATGATCACTTTCAACATTAAAAATTTGTACCTGTACATGACATATCTTTTAAAAATATTTAAAATTGTGATATAGGTATATTTTATATATTATGATACATTATGATCATACTAAACATTGAGAACTTATACCAGTATATGACACAACTTAATTCACATTTTTTCCCATTCCCCTACCCACTCTACAGTCCCTCACCTCCTATATAGCTGAGTTTGTTTCCCCTTTCTTTTTTTACCATCACAGTTTTTTCTTTCCCCTCATTATTTACCCCTACCCTCTCTTTTCTTTAGGATATTTTCTATTTTACAGTGACTATCATACATTCTAGGACTTATTTGTATTTTCAGATCTTGATTCTCATTTTTCCCTTTCCCCTACCCACACTACCACCCCCAATTCCCAATATACATAATCTTTGTTTCCATTTTTTGTTTTACTATCAAATTTTTAAATTAAGGTTACATATCTCTTCCAATCTTAATTTTACTATATTCTTGATTTTATATTTAAAATAAATTTCATGTAAGCATAAAATATTTGAGTCTTGGTTTTTCATTCAGTTTGTTGAGCTCTGTTCTGGGTTGAATTGGTTTTAATAATACTTACATTTAATGTAACATAGTATATGTTGGCCTTTAAAATGATTTCACTATTTGTCTCTTATTCATTTCAGCTCTTTACTTGCTGTTATTGTTGTTCCTTTCACTCACTTTCTCAATCTTCATTCTTGGCTATTTTTATGATTCTGCACTGCATCCATTGCTGGTTTACTTTCCATATTTTTCAATTTGTATTCATCTACGTCTCTGTTAATCCATCTGTTCATTTATCGACCCAATTATTTCTTTAGACATGTAATAATATATTTTAAATGAATGATGTCTGTGGTGTAGTCTTTGGTGTATTTTCTTTGTGATTCTCATCCTTTGAGTTTGATATATTTCTAGGAACTGCGACAATTGTAGAAATGTATGTTTCAATATATCATGAAATATTTTCTCTATCCTTGTCCCCTCCATTCTCCATATCACCTCTCTTTCATTGATTCCAATTCCATGCATTAATAGGGTACTCCGGCCTAGCACTATGATTGGTAATATTTAAGGATTTTATTCTGTCTCTTCCATACTGAAGATTATCACTTTTTAAAAAAACTGCACAAATCTTTTATTTTGTAGTGTGTAATTAGCTGTTAATCTGATGCAGTTTTTTAAAATCTAAGACATTACATGTTCTATTTCTAGTATTGTGATGTTTTTATTATTTCTCTTGCAGTTCAATATTTATTTTACTATACTGACATAAGATGTAGTAAAACTAGTCATTATGATACTTTTCCTTTGACTGATAATATCATTTAAATCATATTTTTTATGTCTGTAGTGAGGACTGCACTGAGCTACAGAACCAGACTCTTCTATCCTCTTTCTTTTTTTTTTTTTTTTTCTTTTTTTTCCCCTAGAGTTCTGATTGCAGGCCTGCAACACCATGCTCATCTTTTGGTGGCTGTTTTTTTTTTCGTTAATTATGGCTTCTCTTTTAGCACATTTTCAAAATTAATTTTGTCTTCATTTGTATATTGTACATACACATCATATACACTCAAAATTTTGGAATTTGTACTGGTATATGTCACAATTTAATTCTTATTTTTCTCCATTCTCCTACTCAACCCACAGCCTCCCACCCCCTAATACATAAGTTTTGTTTCCTTTTTTTATTAACATATTTTTTCTTTGCCCCTCATTATTCCTCCTCCACATTTCCCTTGAATATTTTCTACTTCACAATATCCATCATACATTCTAGAACTCATTAACATCTTCAGTTTCTCATACCAGAGAAAAAATACAATATTTACATATCTGTGATCTACTTATTTCACTTATGAGTATGTCCTGAAGGTATGTGCATTTGAGTATAAATGACTCAAACTTATCATTCTTTAAGGCAGAGTAATACTCCATTTTATAGAAAAACTGCATCTTCTTTATCCAGTCTCCAGTTGATGGGCACATGCCTACTGATCATTAGAATAACCTGCAGCACTGACATGTTTGCCTTACTTGGGCAATGAAGTTAAGTCCATTCAACTAAATATCCCATATTCTAGAACTTTGAGCTGGCATCTGGTTAAGTTCTCAGGAAAAAAAAAAAACAAACAAACTTGATTTGAGGCTTGCTCCTTGCCCTTCTTAGGACTATATTAACCTTTATTTTAGATGCAAGCTTGTCATAACACTAAATAGAGACCTTTTGAATACTATCTTTTGGGACAATATTTTCTGCTCTCTCTGATTAGGGTGATAATTTTTGGTCCTTCCCTATTTGATTTTAGTTTAGTTTTATAGCAGTACATTTATTGTTACATTTTAGGTGTTTGTGGTGACAATATTTTATGGAATTTGCACCCACACATGGTATATCCAGCTTCTTTTTTCTTATAACCCTCTCCAGAACTCACCCCTCTCCTCCCTATATACAAAAGCTCTGTTTCCATTTTCCCTTCTACTTTTCTCTTTTCTTTCGTCCTTCGTTCATTTCTCCCTTCTCCCCCTTGTTCTCCTTGCTGCTTAAATTTTTTCCCATTTCTCAATACATACATGTGTGAGTCCTTATTTCCACTCAGTTTCTTGCCCCAGAGAAGGTGGTATTTAAACACTTGTGTCCAATTTATTTCACTTACCTGGGTGTTCTCAAGGTACATCCATTTACCTGTAAGTGGAGAATGACAAACTATTACATTACTGTTAGAATCTTAGCTCTGCTTTTCTCTTTGGGAACTTTCTGAGCCATGGGCATTTTTCTTTACCAGTTTGTTCTAGTAGTTTTTTAGATGGAAACTAAAGATATCCCTAGACTGGGATCCATTGGTTGTGGGTCCACAGTCTGTCTGTCTGCTTATATGTCTGCCTGTATGTCTATCTGTCTCTCTTTCTGTCCTTTTTTTCCTCCTCTCTTTCCCACTGGGAAGCTCTCCTTTCTCTAGTACTATAATAGCCTGCACATACCCTGCAACTCCATCTGTTCTGTCCAAGCTGATGACCCAGCTTCCCTGCATTGTTCTCCTAGTGGACCAGACTGTCCATTGCACTGTTCCGGAAACTAGCAACACAAGTCTCATGTGTTTCATTCTTTCCTGAATCAGTGCCATGCATTGAGTGGTATCCAATATCTGAAATCAAATCCAGCCCCTAACACTCTGCTTGTATCAGAAGCAGAACTGTCTATATTGAAACCTAAATTTTTGATTTTGTGACTGTTATGAGCTATGAGTTATTTTACTTTGTTCTCTTCATGATTTTCCTCTTAGATTGACTGTTACTGTATTTTAGTTTTTTTCTCATTTACTACTATACTCTTCTTCAAAAACAGAGTTTATTTAAGTGTTAACCAAGAAAGATTATACAAACTTTCCCACAGAGGGATTTATAAAAATTTATATGAGTGAAATAATCTTTATTTTTGGTATCTCACTTAGAATAAATATCTTTATGTATTCTGAAATTTACTTTACAAGTGCTAGGGCTTTGTAATTATTATTATCATATCTCTCAGTACACATTTCTTTACTAACCAAATTTGGAATGTTAGTGTTCTCCTGCTCTATCAGTGTTTAAATAATGTCTAACATTTACTGAGCTTTCACCATTTATTGCACATTAATTAAATATTTATATGGATAGGTTCATTTATTCCTTCCTGCAAACATACAAGATGGACAGTTCTACAGAGAAACAAAATAATAGAATGCACTCATGCATTGTTATTATTATATGGAATGTGCTTATTCTATTATGGAAGAGAAATTTTTGGGACATTCTACTCTGATCAGACCTTCAAAAATTGAGGACTCCCCTCTTTAGCACAGTCAATGTGTTTATTTTTGTAATAATAATCTTATCTAGGAATAACCTCATAAAATATTTAGAATATTGTTTGGCCACATATATTTGTGCCTAGAAATCCGGTCATGTTAAAATATAAAATACCACCACACTAGTGTTATCCTTGCTTTATAGCTGAAGAAACTGAATCTCAGGAAGGTAAATTAGTGAGCTCATGGTCACAGAACATTTTCACTGGAGTCGACATGAACTCAGCTGAGCTGTCCTCTGAATATGTACTTTTAATTACTGCATTGCACTAGTATTCATAGAATTTAGTGGAGATTAATTCCGCTTACAAACTTTTTAAATTCTTTATTGGTACAATATATATATATATATATATATATATATATATATATATATATATATATATATATATATATATATATATCACAATCACACATAATATTGGGGAATTTGTACCAATATACGACACAAGTTAATTCTCATTTTTACCCATATCTCTACCCACCCACACCTCCCCACCCCCTATATACATGCTCTTTTATTTTCTTTCAGAATCATATTTATTCCTTCCCCTCATTACATTCCCATACCAAATTTCCTTTGGAAACTTCCCATTCTACAAAAAATGTCATACTTTCTAGAGCTCATTTGCATCTACAGGTGCTCATATCAAAGAAAAGTTCTGGAATTTGTCTATCTGTGATCTATTTATTTCACTTATTAGTGTGTCCTCCAGGTGTATCCATTTGCACATAAATGAATCAATCTTGTCATTCTTTATGGCAGAATAATACTCCATTTTATTTTAAAAAAGCACAGCTTACAGACATTTTAAGTCATTTCTCTTCAGAAGGAAAAAGGTAGGAATTTGAATTTTATTGACAGTCATAAAACACACTGGTTTTATTATGTAGACATTTAGAAAAATAAAGATTTATTTCATACTTAACTTACAATTTTTGCTTTTCCTAATCTGGATTAATTTGCTTTGCTGCTATCAGTGAGTCACATCATCACAGTGAGCACATCCGAAGAGACACGTATTCATGTTCTGTGGGAGAGTGTGTTCTTACTACGGTGAAATAATGATAATTTAGGGAAAATATATTCCAAATTTCTTTAGTATTGAAGAAAATTAAGTTTTACCTTTTATCACTTATGAGAGATCCTGGTTAAAAGCAGAATAACTGTGTTGTCTGGAAGACAATTTTTTTTTCTTTTTTGAGACATGGTCTCGCTTTTGTAGTTCAGGCTGGCTCTGAGCTCACTATGTAGCCCAGGCAAGCCTCGAACTCAGCAGTCCGCCTGTCTCTGCCTCCCGAGTGCTGGGATTACAGGCATGAGCCACCACGCCCGGCTGGAAGACAATTTTTTGGTAATAGAGAAGAAAAAGAGAAATAGTAAACAAAATTATATTTTCCCAGGTGAGATACAACCTGGCAACAATTTATATATTCCAATTTAACACATGGACAAACGGTTTCTCTCTTTTGGCTGTGTAAGTGTTGATCTCTCATATTTTGCCTGTGGCTACATCTGTAAAGTGAATATGTTTTGCTTATGAAATTTCTCAGGATTTTGCTTTTAAAATGAACTATTATACTTTGTCTTTTCATACATAATTTTAGTAAAAAACAGGGTTTAATTTTACAAGTGAAGTTAAATGCTGTTGTGGTTCATTTTATCTCATTTATCTGTATGATTTGTAATTCCCTTTCTTGGACTTTAAGTGAAAATACTATGTTGTTTGCTAATATTTGTATGATTATACTATAACATAATTAATGCAACATTTAATTAATGCCATTTTGCACATGCGATGGCAAACATCAAGTGAAAAATATAGAAATCAGACCAATTTGTTTTTCAAATATCGCTATATATAGTACAAATATCCAGAAAACACTATTTCATTAGCCCTTTACATATTTCAATAAATAAATTTTATATAACTTGTAATATAATTATATGATCTGATCTAATGTAATCATTATAGTAAATGTTTAAAATTACAACTTTAATGTAGGTAATGCCTTTTTTAATATAAAAGGCAACCAATGCTATTTAAACATTCTAATAGTTTAGAATGATGAAAATATCTCCAGTTTGTATATGTGGTGCTAAAGCTAGCTTTATCCCCAGTTAATTTGAATTGATTTGCCTTCATTTGAGAACATCTGGTATTTATCTGTACAATATCTATTTATATGTTTGTTAGAATTTACATTAGTGAAATGTTCCTTCAAGCTTGTTGTTCCATGATCAACAAATAGAATGTTTTTACCATTTAAAAAAATTTCTCTCATGTTCCTTAAAGTTAATCCTTCAGATTCTGTCACCTTTGCCCTGTAGAAGTCACTGCACTACTTTCTATTGTCAAAGTTTAGTATTTCTTTTTTTATTAGTGCATTCTTGCAATACATAATTAGTACATTTATTATGTGGAATTGGTACATGTACATGATTATCTTATTTCTTTTTTTCATCTCCTACCCTTTCCTCCTTACCTGCTTTTTCCAATTCTCAGTCCCCTTTCTATTTGAAAAAGCTTTATTTTCATCATTTTTCTTTCAGTTCTTTTTTGAAAATCCCTTTTCTTTCTCTACCTCAACCTCCTTCCATCCATTTTGCCTGTACCAATTTGAATAGGAAGTTTTCAGCTCCAGCATTCCATAAAATGTAACCATGCAAGAAGTGCACTTTTTCATCTGGCTTTTGTTTTCTTTTGTGTTTTTTTCTTTCAAGGAGGAGTGTTTCTGAATCCATGTATGTTATTTCATGTATAGATGACCCCTGACATAATTGTAAGAGCTATTTTTAGCTGCATAATTTTTCCAGACTGAATACAATGACTCCAGATTTTACTTTCAGTAGTCAATAAATTACATGAGTTACTTAATGATTTATTATAAAGTTGGCATTGTATTAAATGATCTTATAAAGTTGGGCTTGTGTTAGGTGATTTTCAGCCTTCTATATGCTTATGTGACTATCTTTAATGTGGGCTAAGGTATCATGATTGATATACTAAACACATATCCCCTTTTCATTTTATTATGTGTTTACCTACTACTATGTAGTTGTTGGTGGACATCTGAATGCATTTTCACTTTTTGGCTTTTATGGATAATATCACCATGAACATTCATAATGAAGGTTTTGTTTGAACATATGTTTAATTTCTCTTGGGTATGTTTCAAAGCATAGAAAGCTCTAATAGTTTTCTGAAAAGGTTGTAGCTTTTCAGTTTTTCTATCAGTAAAGTATGAATCTCAATCTCAATTCTTCACTAACTTGATATTGTGTCTTTAATTTCAATCATTCTGTTATACATCTAGTGGTTTTTGTCTATGACTTAGTTTGTATTTTTCTGAAGAGTACTTATGTTGAAGATCATTTGTTCATCTTTCTGTGAAGTTTCTGCTCAAATCTTGTATCCTCTTTTGCCGAATTATTGAGTGAAAAGAGTTCTTTAAACTTTCTGACTTTCTGACCCCACCTTCCTGAGGAAAATACTGGCTTTGCTCAGCTAGTAAAGATGCTTAAAGCCCTTTGTAGAATTCCACTGACTTCGACCTTCTTCTCACCTCGCATTTCAGATTCATATCTTCCCTGAGAACTTAATCAGCCCTGGGTTGTCAAGGAAATCTGGAAATATAAATTGAGGAGTTTTCAGAGCCAGAAAGAATGTGAATATCAATAGACAATAATGGCCAGTGTGTTTCTGTACAGCTTACAGATAATGTTTATAGCAACTTAATTATACTGTTCCCACTACTTTGTTTGCTGACACGTTCAGCAGATCTCAAGGTTACAGAGTAGTTATCCAGTCAGTCAATTTTAATTGTGCTTCCAAATCTGGTGGCTCATGGTATTGGTGCATGGAGATTTTTGTCTCCAATATAATATTTGGAGAGGTCAGTGAAAAAATTGAATATTATTTGGGCCCTAAGCATATGTAAAACAGTTAAGATGTGTGGTTGAAGCAAAAGTCAAATAACATCATTTTCCTTTCTTGACTAAGAGATGAGGGGAGGGGCAAGGGAAGAGAGGCAAAAGAGTTAAGAAATGAATTAAGATGTGCTATGCACATGTATAAATTTCCATGAATTTTGAGATGTATATAAATTGTACCAATAAAGAATTCAATTTAAAAAAAAATTTCCATGAAAAATGTAATCATGATGTACTACAAATATATATACTACTACTATTCTTAAAAATAAGCTGGGGATTTAGTGCAAGTGGTACCATGCCAACCTTGGACACACAAGGGCCCAAGTTCAATCCCTGTACTGCCAAAAAAATCCCTGTACTGCCTTTTCCATTTTTACAATGTTCCACTGATATCCTTTATGTTACTGTAAGGTCTGGAGCAACCTCACTGGTACACAAATAGTCACAGTGTCTTTGTCAGTAGAGAGTTTGAATCTTACACAGTACCTTAACCAGCCCACTGGACAGAGCCTATGTCACTCCTACATGCTCAGCTCTTTTCAAGGTCTTTTCAGTAGTTGTATTGGATATCTGCATCTTTCTCTGTTGATTTTCAGTGTGGCTGGAATCCTCTCATAATCCAGTATCAGCTCACACATACTTTCAGCAAGACCTACAAACTAAATCATTTGAATGAAACTCCAACCCCATCTCCAGAGGTTCTTTGACCTATATTCAGATGTATACTTTCTAAAATTCATTATTATGTGATTCATAAACCAAGGTATTTTTTTGCTCATGTCTTTTATTGTCTCTCTTCCTCCTTAGATACTTCCCAGCACATTCTCATGATCCCTTTCTCATTTTCTGTTTCTTAAACTGCTTCCTTCTGATAAAAAGCCTCTTACACTTCCAGAGTTTATCATAAAATACCTAGATGTCCATGCTCTGGGGAAGTTCCCGTTTTCCATTTGGAGAAAAAGCTAGTGCATGAAGGGAAAGCAGCAAAATCGAGAAGGGAGCAGAAGCACAAGCAGCTTGGTGAATGTAACTATGTCTGTAGAGCTGGGTGCGTTTCTGCCCATAGAGTGACCGGAAATAAGGCTGAAAGTAACACCAAAGGAGAATTTGAATCGGGTTATATAATCATGCTAATTAACTAAATAGATCCTCACTGGATTTGAGGAGCTGTAGAAAATAATGAAGGTAAGAGGTGATGATGCTGGTCCTATTTTCTTGTGAGTATGGAGGTAACAAACAAGGTCTTATAGCTGAGCCTGGTAAATATAAAAAATCCTATAATTTATTATATGATTATGGTTATATATGCCTCTTGCTGACATTTTCATTCTGGGATCAGGGTGTTTGTTTAGGATGTAAATATTATTCATTATTTCATGTAATGTGTTTAAATCAGTATCAGTAGGTTATCTACACAGTGGCAGCATAGAGGGTCTTTTTACTTTAAGTGAAAACAAGGGAAAAATTCAAATCTTTAATGAAAAGAAAAACCTTATATGTGTCAGTTTTTTCAGTTTCCTAAGAAAGAGCTATGATTTCTAATGACAGTGGTGCTTTTGTGCCACTTTTTTTTTTTTGACAGTAGAAGGAGACACAAAGACCACACACCAAGACACATGTAGCCCAGATAATAATTGGTGATGTGACTTTCTTTGGAGCACTTATTACCTGATATGATAAAAGTTATTTGTCATGTGCTAAAACACTGTCCTGTGTTTGCGTATGGCTCTGTGTCCATGACTGATAACCTTTATGGTAAACAGCAGACTGGGCTAAAAGCATCATTTGTCAAATACCTCCTGCTTTGCATTATCCTTGTTTTTTCCTTAAGTTCCTGACTTTAGAAATAACAGCACAATTTTTATAAGCCTCCATATTAAGCTCAATATAAATGCCCTCATTAAGTGAAGAAACAAAAGGCACTATGCAGTACTTGAATCACATTGTGATTTAATATTGTTGGCAGTATTATGTTCTTTTCAGCAGCTCTCATTTTTTTCAACATGATACTAATGTCAGCAAAAGAATAGCAAAATTAGACAATTTAGAAATTCAGATTTGTCTGAGTCTAATACATTACAGGTTTTGATTAAAAACTATTATATAGAAAGATACATTTCTTTCCCTGATGATGGCACAAAACTGTGCTTGTTTCACATGAACCCTTGAAAGAGAAATACTGTCTAACTGAGGTTTCATTTATCAGTTATATTTGATAACATTTTCACAATGGGTTTTCCTATTATATATTTATCTAAACTTTAAAATTCATTGTTTATTCAGTATAATTTTCCCATAATGATGTATATTTTTCTCTTTCAACATGGTATAAGCTGGTTAGTGCTTAATTGGTTATTCTCACTTGTAAGTGTTCAAGTATATTTAAATGATAGGCATTTAAAGCTTTATGCAAATAACAATTTCCCATTTATGTTTAAGAATTCAAGCATTATGTTTCTGTCCTTTTGTTTGCTACATTAATAAATTCATACTTCCCACAGAAAAATCATACTCTATATTTATACAGCACCTTTTTTTTTTCCTCCTGCCTCTGACTCCCAAGTGCTGGGATTATAGGCATGAGCCACCACACCCACCATTGTGGTGTGTGGTGTTGATTGATGGTGGGTGTGAATCACCAGGCCCTGTATTCTTGTGTTGCTACCAGGAATTGAACCAGGGACTTTGCACTTGCTAGGCAGGTGCTGGAATGACTGAGCTAAATCTCAGGCCCACAGCACAGTTTTTTCGGGACCGTATTGTTACTACTCTGATAACTATATTTCATAAATGTTTTATGTTTGCAAGAATATTATAATTTTTGAAACTATTTCAAGTGATATTTACTAGATTGTGATTCCTAACTACACAGAATAATATTAATATAAAATTCAAAATAGAATACATTTATGAAGCTATAAAATATTCTAAAGTGGTATACTGCAATATTATTTCAATCATATTTATCTGACAAATTGATGATTAAGAAAAGTGTATATCTCAATTAGATCTATGGCTGATTAAGAAAAAATTGAAACTAAATATAATACAGTATCGTCATTAAAATGCTGCACATAAAACATCAATAATGAATCAAGTTTGCAATATGCCTCAAACACTGAAGCATACTTGATAAGAACCCATCCATGTATTTTCATCTCAGACCTCTCATGGGGGATACCGAACACCTTGCAAAGCAAATCTAATAAGAATACTTAGAGCTTATTAAAATTCTCATTGAAATTCACTGATTTTCCCACAAAGAATATATGCTAATAAAAAGATATGTGATATATTTATAAATCATTTGTAAAATAATGAAAAAATAAACAATGCTATATTTTAGCATGGATAGCTAAGGAGCTCTAGATATTTTAGTTTCAATAAGAAAAATGTGTTATTATTGAAGATGTTTGAAGGTTTAGTTATGTAAGATTATTGTGCTACCTTTTATAACAATAAAACAACGCTGTTGCTGACAGTGAAAATATTATAATAATAAAAGAGGTTATTATAATACCACATTAACAAATGATAACAATATGTTGGCTACTGCATACAACAAAATTATGAGCATGCTTTCACAGGAGGGATTTGTATTCTAAGGAAAAATATTGAAAGTTTTGAGGGCAAGAGGCTGCTTTAAGCCTTATATGCTTCATCTAATTTCTTTGTCACAACTAATTTTACATATGAAGAATCCGAAGCTGTAAAAATGGTTTACCTTGAGTTACATGTCTAATAAGTGGCCAATAACAGATGTAAACTTGGGCCAATATGGAGTCATCATGTTAAGATAAAGAAAATAGCAAAGTAAGACCCAAATGAAGAAGTTACAAAACAGTGCATGTTAATAAGAGTATTATTTGGTATGGTGTCTACTTGTTAATCAAATTGAAATAGTCTGATTCTCTTGATGAAAAACCTTCTTTTGTGAAGCAATAAAGTCAACTACACACCAGGCAAAAGCCTTAGTATATTGCCATACATGTGGACATATATAGTGTATGTGTTACATGTACCCCAAGTGGCACTGCATCGACTTGTCAGAAAGCTCTATCCAGGTTCTGTTGTTGCATTTGATAAGCTTCTTTATTTCAACACATTTTCTTAAAAAAAAAACCCTTCTTTATTATTTGTAGCTAGCAAGCTTCTACTAGATTGAAACAAAAAGTCCATAGGATTTGTATCAATTAAGATTTTTTTTCTGTAAGTGAAAAGCTGGCAAGAGTTATTAGACAGATGTTCAACTCTCTCTCTCTCTCTCTCTCTCTCTCTCTCTCTCTCTCTCTCTCTCTCTCTCTCTCTCTCTCTCTCTCTCTCTCTCTCTCTCTCTGTCTCTCTCTCTCTCTTATACTTAATAGGAAGTCGGCAAAGAAACTGTGTGACCCTGGTGCTCAGTGCTGGCACCAAGGCCCTGGTTTCTGCTCTCTCCTAGTTTTCCCAGTCAGAGGACAAAATCTTGGCTGCTTCCAACTCAAGCGCTGGCCCTATGTTTATGAGAAAAATAGAAAAGTCAGAATAACCTCTCTGCTTGAGGCTTTATCTTTTCATTAAGGGAGGAAAACCTTTTCCACCAGAATTCTCTTTGCATTTCTGCCAGCCCAGGTCGGTCACAGTCTGCTCTGTAGAGCTGACTTCGGGAATTAGGTACTGCACTGGGCTGGCTCAGCCTCAGCCTGCTCTGCTAATGACTCTTCTTGGAATCAAACGATCACCTTTTGCTATGAGAAAAAATTGAACCTTGCTTATCAGGAAATCAGATGATGTATTTTTGCCGTTTGACTACATTGGGGTTTACTTACCAGGCAGCAAAGTACTGAGGGACAGATTTTCTATAATAGATAAAGTGAAATAAGAAGCCAGGGTTCTAAAGGGAAGGAAAAGTAGGGGGAAGGGGGAAAAGGAAAAGAAAAGAAAGGAGGGGAAGGAGAAAATATGAGAAAGGAAGGAAAAAAATGGAGAAAAAGCTTTTGTAAATAGGTAGAGAAGGAGAATGAGAAAAAAACGAGAACTAAGATATATCATGTACAGTAATAAATTCTCAGTGATGAATATCATCTTGGTGTCTGCCTAAAATATACCAATAAAGCTAAAAAAGGAAAATTAAAAAAAAGAAACAATAAACTCCATTAGGTGCAGCATTCTTGTAGGATTGTGTTTGTGGAAGTCTTACACTGTGTCATATATACATCAGCATCACCATTGTCTATAATTCTTTTATATATTATCAATATTATGAGTACAGGGTGAAACATTTCTTTATGAATAAAATGAAGCCTGTTCTGCTCCCTCCTACTATATCACCCATTTTCACCTGGTTATTGAGATGGTGTAGCTTGGCTCCTAAAATTCTACAGAATTTCAAGTAAATGTAATTTTTTTTCATTTCTTCACAGGCCTGTTCTGTATATTCTATCCAGGCCTAACTCATATGCAAAACCCATTATAGCTAGCTTTTTGCTCCAGTGATAAAATTTCTAAGAAAATCTACTTAAAGGAGGGGAAGTTTATTTGCCCTTAGGTTTGAGAGGTTTTAAGCCATGGTTGCTTGAATCCATTAGCTCGGGGTCTTCTGTAGGCAGGATGTTGTTGTGAGGAGTACATGGCAGAGCGGGGCTGCGCACTTCACAACTCCCAGGAGCACGGCGGGGGGGGGGGGTGTCCTGTACCTCTCTCCGGCCCGCAGCCAATGGTTTACTTCTTCTGAGCAGACTGCACATTTTAAATCTTCTACTGTATCCCAAGCCTCCCATCAGACATCAACCAAGTACTTACCACATGGGTTCTTGGGAGACATTTAAGATCCAAACCATAATATGTTATCAACATGGTGACAGCAATTTTTTTTTTTTTTTAAGGCAGGGTCTTGCTTTGTTGTTCAGGCTGGCCCTGAGCTCACTCTGTAGCCCAGGCAAGCCTTGAACTCAGCAATCCTCCTGCCTTTGCCTCCTAAGTGCTGGGATTACAGGCGTGAGCCACCACACCTGGCCTTGTGCTATTTCATACTGATTGCAAACCCAGTATTGTTGCATATGGTTACTGGGGATGGAACCAGGGACCTTGCGCTAGCCAGGCAGGCACCGGAACCACTGAGCTAAATCTCTGGCCCATGGTGACACCGATTGTATTTCTAAAAAGCTAAACACCCCCTGTCAGGAGGAGAGCTTCTCCTTGTGCAAATGTCCTTATTTCTGGGTTTGTCCTCAGCATGCCATTAGAGATATCTAGTTGATCTGATTTGCAGTTTAGGGTAAGCTAAACTGTGACGTGCTTGCACACATATAAAATGTATTAACATGTATTTTAGAAAGGAGAATAAAGCCTCTAAGGTGTTTCTCCATGAGAAATTAATATAGACTTGAGCCAGCTGATCTATACCTAAATGTGGGTTATCTCATTGGAGCTGTCCTGGTACCTTGTCTGGTAGAGCAACTGAATGTTGCTGGAAGAGGAGAGACGGCGCTGGCAGGATAAGCCAGTGAAGGCTGTTGTGCCGAAGAGCCCTCCATGGGCAAAAATTCACAATCAGAAGACATGGCCTGTGCATAGGAGGGACTGTGCCACTTGGGTCTTTTTTGGAATAAATTTTGAAAAAAAAAGTTGTCATCACAGGTTTTCCTCTGAAATACTTTTTTTCACTTCATGTTGGTTGATAACTCTCTAGTTCATTCCATTTTACTTTGAATAATGGGATTCAAGAGCCTCACAATTCTAAAATGAAATACATCTGAGGCTGCCCGCTATGGGGATGAAACATGAAAAGGCTTCTGAAACTTTTGAAATGGAAAATGGGGGAAAAACCTTTGCAGATCAAAATGCATTTCATGTTCAAATTTTCCAAAGAAAAAGACTTCCTGAAACTACTTTTCATAAGTTAGTTTTAGGTTTCAATTGGTCAGTATAGGGTAATAGAATCAAACACATTGCTTACTGCTGATTTAAAAAAAAATTCATATCCAAAGAGTTTTAAAGCCTAAAATTATAACCAGCCCTCTGTTATCATATAGTCAATGTGAAATTCATTTAATTCTTCAGTGATTGAAAGTTAGCTACTGTTACTTTGTTTCTGAACACTTCAAAATAACACAAGGGACTAATATTTAAAATTATAAAATTAGATGAGATGATGAATATCATATGAATGTTTTTATGTGTCATTTCAGCTGGATTATGGTATGAAGATATGCAATATGGAAAAATGATGTCATGGTTGTCTCTGGAAGGAACTATTTTGGTTGAGATTAAGATTAATGTTGATGGATTCAGACACTGACCAACATGATGTGGGTGGTGCTCTCTAGTCAGTGGGAGGTCTGTCTGGCATGAAATCTAGACTCTTAAGAACAAGAGACAGTTCTTCAGCTGATGCCTTCAGAATTGAACTGTCAGCTGTGCTCTTGCCTGCATCTCCAACCTGATGGCTTTAGGCCTGAATAATACTTTTTATACTTCTAGACCCTATAATTGCATGAACTAATTCCTTAAAATAAGTATTTCTACACTGACATACACAGACTGTTTTCTGCATCTCTGGCAAACAGTGAATTAAAAATCATCTATCTATATATTTCTGTACAAGCAAAAAAGAGATTATACTTAGAAGCACATATCACTCTTCATATAAAATTAAATTTAGTTGCATTAATGTTCTAAAGTATTTGATCTAAAATAATGCTTCTTATCAAATTGCTATATCTCATAAATATATAGACAAGGTATATACCTGAAGGGAATACAAGTTGATACAACTATTCTGGTAGCCCTGTTGGCAATATGCCTCAACATAAAATAACTAATTTTTTTAACATTTTCTAGGAATTTATACCTAAGAATTCACCTAAACCTAATTTTGAATTAAAGAAAAGAAGGCATATTATGTATTTTTCATTAATATTATTTCCTTATTAGGATGAGTGAAGGAAGTATAATTATAGACTCTAGACTGGGCAGATTTACACAAGTAAAATTGCCATTCCACTTTACTGAAGTTAAGCATTTATTAATTAACTGATAAAATATATGGTGAAACACAATGATCTCTATCTGTGAAGACCAATTGCATTTGTGTAGTTGAGCAAATGTATTAGAGTGCTAGTTTTGAAGCCACGGTCATTCTTTTCAAACTGGTCTTTAAGCCAAATTGTTTTTTTTTTTTGGAGTGGGGGAAAAAACACCCTGCTTTATCTCAAAATACAGTGTTCCCTTTCTTTCCGACTCTTGTCATACCTTCCCCCATTTTCTAATCCCTGGCAACTACCCATCCATTTCATTTCATTGTAGTCCTGCTAGTTTAGTGTCATCTAAATTGCAGGACACGATATGCAGCATTTCACGACTGGTTTCATTCATTCAGCGTAATTATCATCGTTCTAATCTACAAGTCACTCCGGTTTCTTCTTTGTTAGTATTATATTATATGGATGTACCACAGTATAGTATTCATTCCCTTACTGAAGGACATTTTGGATGTTTCCAAATTTTATGGTTATATGTGTACCTGTTATAAAGAATAGTGTACAAGTTTTTGTGCGAGTGTGAGTTTTAAATTCAAATGTACATATGACCCCTAACTCATGCTAGGGGAACTGATGGCTTATGTGGTAGTTATGCAACTTTTTTTAAACTTGGTGAACAATTTTTCAGAGTAAATATAACATTCTGCAGTCTGACTAGTACTACATGAAAGCTCCATTTGTGCTATATCACTGTGGATTTTTAAAGTATTGTTAGCCATTTTAATAGGTTTGTCATCATCATTTTAATTTGTGCACTGTCATTGTTATTCATATCACCTTTGTTAGAAGGTCTACTTAAGACTTTTGTCCTTAGTTTAATTTTGTTACTTTCTTAAAACTCAGGTTGTAGTTTATATTTTATGCAGATACTTTTCTGTTATATGGTTTGCAAATGTCTTTTTCTCAAGCCACATTTTCACTTTCATTCTTTAGTAGTGCCTTTTATAGATCAAAGCTTTTTTTTTTTTTTTTTTTTTTGAGACAGGGTCTCACTTTGTAGTTCAGGCTGGCCATGAGTTCACTATGTAGCCCAGGCAAGCCTTGAACTCAGCAATCCTCCTGTCTCTGCCTCCCAAGTGCTGGGATTATAGGCGTGAGGCACCACGCCCTGCACTGTGGTATGTGGTATTGATGGCTGATGGGCGTGAGTCACCACCCCCAGCATTGTATATGTGGTTACCAGGGATAGAACCCAGGACCTTGCGCTTGCAAGGCAGGTTCCAGAACCACTGAGCTGAATCTTTGGCCCAAAGCTTTTTTAATTTTAAAGAAATTCTATTTATATTTTTCTCTTTTTGCATCACAAATTTGTTGTTATATCTAAAAGCGTTTTGTTCAAATTAAGGCTACAGTGTTCTGTTTTAAAGGTTGCAGTTTTACTCTTAAGAATCCATTTGAGATAATTTTACCCAAATTGTGTCATTTAGGATGAAACTATTATTGTTTGTAGGTGGATGAGTAATAGTTTTTTTTTGTTTTTGTTTTTGTTTTTTTTTGAGACAGGGTCTGGCTTTGTAGTTCATGCTGGCCCTGAGCTCACTATGTAGCCCAGGCAAGCCTCGAACTCAGCAATCCTCCTGTCTCTGCCTCCTGAGTGCTGGGATTACAGACGTGAGCCACTATGCTTGGCACTAATAGTTTTTTGTAGGACTTAAGTTGAAACATTTGTCTAGTCTTCATTGAAATTACCTTTCTCAAATTACCAGGCCTCTACTGGCCATAGCTGTGTGGGTCTGTTTTGCACCCTATTCTTTCCTATTAACCTGTCATTCACCACTGTCACTGCAGGGTGATTACAATAGCTTCATAGGAAGTGTCCACATTGGGTGATATGAACCTGAAAATTAATTCTTTTTTTGAAAATTATTTTTTCTACTTTAATTTCCTTTCCTGATCATGTGAAATTTAGAAACAGCTTATCTATGCCTGTAGGAAACACTCTGCTGGAATCATGCTTGTAATTGATTAAATCTATCACTTTTGAAGGTGGCTTAAATATTCTCTCCTTGGAATCATAAAACTCATGAATATAGTAGATCTCACCAGTTACACTGTAACTTTGAGATTTCTTATATTAGTGTTTTATAGCTTTCTGAACCATAGATCCTACCTGGATTTGTAAGGTTGCTGCCCAATTAAAGTTTCTTTTGGAGTATTTGTAAATTATATTGCTTTGAAAAATTAGTTCTTAATGACTTATTCCTGATATATGGGGCTGAATTTTTTTTTGGCTTACTTTGTATCATGCAACCTTGTCAAATTCATACTTATAGGGTACTTTTATAGATTTTTTTATTGTAGTTTAGATAATCATATCACCTGTGATTAGGAACAGTTTTGATGCTTCCTTTCTGTGTAATGTGTCTTCTTTTTTATCCCTTCCTGCTCTAGTTAGAACTCCCCTGATTAAGTTGAATAGAATAGACAAATGAATGACTTTTTGTCTTACCTGAAGTTCAGGCAAAACTGTCCGTCATTCCTGGTTAAACATTAGATCAGCTGAGGTTTGTGATTGACATCTAAATTAGTTTGAGGAATTTCTCTTTTGTCCTTTTCTCCTAAAACTTTAATCATTAATAGATACCTAGTATTCTCAGGTGTAATTGTTTGATCAATTAATAAGATTGTGTACATTTTACTATTAATAAGACAAATCAAATAGATTGAATATTAAATATGCCTATATCTCTGAACTGCAATTGATTGTGAAATATTATTTTCTTAAATAGTGATACATTTCACTTATTTTTTTGAGTTTCTGTGTTCATGGAGAATGTTGGTCTGTACTTTTCCTTTATTCTCTTTTTTTCTGTATGTTGTATCGCTATGTGATTTTTATTTTTTATTTTTATTTATTTAATTAATATTTTTTGAGACAGTATCTCATTTGTAGTTCAGGCTGGCCCTGAGCTCACTATGTAGCCCAGGCAAGCCTGGAACTCAGCAATCCTCCTGCCTCTGCCTCCCACATGCTGGGATTAGAAGTGTAAGCCACCACTTGGCACTGTGGTATGTTGTGGTGATTGCTGGTAGGCATGAATCAGCACACCCAGTATCGTTGTATATGGTTACCAGAGACCAGACTAAGGACCTTGCACTTACTAGTCAGGCACCAGAACCACTGAGCTAAATTTCTGGCCCCATAATTTCCAGATATTTTTTGTGAGATTTTTGCCATTAATTTCCAGTTTCCTTGAACTATGATCTGACAGTATATATGGGATAATTTAAATTTGTTTGCATTTACTAAATATGTTCTATGAGCTAGTGTATGGACTGTTTTGGAGAATGTCTTATGCATAGCTGAGAAGAATCTGTATTCTGATATATGGGGATGAAATGCTCTATACACATGTACCAAGTCCATTTGTTCACAGATTTGGTTTAGTTCTAATATTTCTTTGTTAATTTTTTTTGTCTACTCGATTTGTAATAGGAAATTGAGGCCCTCATTACAATGGTATTAGTGCTTATTTGATTTTCTTGTCCATTATTATTTGTCTTATAAAGTTGGGTACCCTGATATTTGGGGCATATGTAATTATGATTATTATTTCTTCTTTGTACTTTTCTTATCGAGCTTTTTGTCTCTCTTGATCAGGCTTGGTTTGAAGTTCACTTCATCTGGAAATAGAATATTTATTCTTGCTTTTCTTCTGGGTTTCTGTCACCTAAAATGTACTTTTCCATCCTTTGACTTTCACTCAATGATTTTATTTTTTGTTTCAATTTTTTCCTGTATGTAGCAAATTGTTGGACATTTGTTCTTGACCCATTCCAGTCAGTTTCTTTCGGTTGGTGAATTGAAACTATTTACATTAAACATTATAATTGATATGGATGGGTTATCCTTGTCACATTGTTCTGCTGTTGATTCCTTATCTCTCCCATCTGTTTAATTGCTTTTATTTCTATTGGTGATTTTGGAATTGTGATCTTCATTATTTCTAAAATAACCTTCAAAGGATTTTGTAGAGCTAGTTTGGTGGTCACAAATTTCTTCAGTTGTTCTTTGTCATAGAAGTGTCTTATTTTTTCACTGATTTTTGAAAGACAGTTTTTCTGGGGACAACAATCTATGTTGCTTTGTTTTGGGACTTGAAATATTTCACAATAAACTCTCCTTCTCTTAAACATTTGTGATAAGAAGTCTGCTGTCTGCCGGGCGTGGTGGCTCACGCCTGTCATCCCAGCACTGGGGAGGCAGAGACAGGAGGATTGCTGAGTTTGAGGCTTGCCTGGGCTACATAGCGAGCTCAGGGCCAGCCTGAACTACAAAGCGAGACCCTGTCTCAAAAAAAAAAAAAAAAAAAACAAAAAGTCTGCTGTGATTCTGAGGGTCTTCCCTTTATCGATGATTTTTTCTGTTACACCTTTTAATATTCTGTTCTTGTGTTGAGTTTCTGAAATATTGATTACTGTATTCCTTGGTGTAGATTTATTCTGATCATGGCTAATTGGAGTTCTATATGATTCACTTATTTGTATGTGAAATTATTTTTCCATGATTGGGAAATGTTCTGCCATTATTTCTGAGAAAAGTTTTTTTTTTTTTATAGCTTTGTCCTCTTTTTTTCTCATTAACTTCAATCAATCTTATGCTCTTCTTCGATTAATTTTTCATGGTCCTTTGTTAATTTTAAGAAATCTCTCTTTTTGTAGTGATTAACCACAATCCTGTCTTTCAGATCTGATCTTCTTTCCTCCCATTAGTCCATTCTGCTATATATATATTTGCAATAGAATATTGAATCTCCTGGATATCTGTTTGAATCTTTTTCATGGATTCCACTTATTTTCTATGCTGGGCATCAATGGTTTCCACTAATCTCCTAAGCTCCCCTTTTTAATCAATATCTACTCTATGTTTGATGAGCAAATCCTTCATTTTGATTGTCATCTCTTTTTTAAACTTGAGAAATTATTTCTGATCTGACATTCCCTGTAGCCTTGTGCATCTGATTTTTTTCTTTACTTTTTCACTATCATGTATTATTATTATTATTTCAGATAATTCAGGGCTGGCGATTTAGCTCAGTGGGGCCAAGGATTTAGCTCAGTGGTTTTGGCACCTTGCTCACAAGTACAAGGTCCCAAGTTCTGTATCTGGTACCCCCACAAAAAAAGAAAAAGAGTGCCATTTCAGAAAATTCAGGTGGATGGTTTCTGATTTCCCTTATGTCATTTTCCCCAGGGATTGTCCTTGGTGGACTGGAGGTCTAGGATTATATTTGCATCTGTCTTATCATTTTCTACTTTTTTTTTTTTTGAGACAGGGTATTGCTTTGTAGTCCAGGCTGGCCCTGAGCTCACTGTGTAGCCCAGGTAAGGCTCAAACTCAGCAATCCTCCTGCCTCTGCCTCTGGAGTGCTGGGATTACAGTGCTGGGATTGACTCACTATGCAGTCTTTTATTATTGACTATGTTGATGGTTGCAACCCAAGAAAATCACTGCATTTTCACACAAGATAGAATAACTGATTAAAGCAGATATGGCATCCCGGTTAAGTAGTGCAGTTGGCAATAATAAAAACATCAAGCATAGCCTAAAAGTGACATACTGTGGCATCTATTAATTTAACAACTTTAACCATAGAAGCATGATCTAAAATTATAAAACAAAAATTTAACATAAACCAGGAATATAGAGGATGAAAGAGAGAGCTAAATCAAGAGGACTATAGTCAAAGCAAGGTTGAAGGACAAACAATGATCATCCAAGCTTTGGGAAACAGAAGAAGACAGGAGAGAAAGAATGATGCAGAAAGCAAAAGAATACCAAGGCGAAACAGAAAGATGGGAGACATTGTTCACTCACAT
>PVIC010025223.1:0-25474 GCA_004025085.1 Thryonomys swinderianus
CAAAAAACTGGAAAATATCAATAAAAAGATCAATAAAAGAGGGAAATATTTTATTTACAGCTTCCTTTTTCCTTTTTTCTTTTCTTCCTTCCTTTCTCCCCTTCCTTCTTTTTTCTCTTCTTCCTGCTTTCCTTCCTCTCGCCTTTTTCTTTTCTCTTCTTCCTTTTTCTTTTCCAACTCCTTTTATTTTTACTTTTCTCTCCTTCCTTCTTTCTTCTTTTTTTCTTTCCCTCTGTCTCTCTCTCCCTCCCCATCTCTCTCTCTCCTCACCCTGGGTAAGCACTGTGTCATTTACGAATATCCTACCCCTTTACATTTTTTAAAATTTTGAGACAAGATTTTCCAAGTTGCCCTTAAACTTGTCATCCTCCTGTCTCAGCCTTTCCAGTAGTTGGCATGACAGGGGCGTGTCACCATGCCCAGCTTGACATTTTTCTTGAGATTATTTTATGTATTCTGTGATCATAGTGTCTTCCTTTATTTGCTTGCTTAATATTACATTGGAAGGGTATAACTTAGAACATTCCTTACATTATTTTAATAAACTTTGACACTACATAAATAAATTTTGTCACTAAATTCTGACATTTTGGGGTTTTCGAGGTGGCTTATTTTTAGTTGATGCTACCAATTAGCATAACTTGACTGTGTAATAAATTTGTCAAATGCCTTACGTGCTGGTGCACAGATGTGATGTCTGTAGGGGAAGAGTCCATGATTGTTCTTTGATGCTTTAGGGTGAAACTTTCAAGTGTCCTTCAGATAATTGATTTGATCTTTTGTAGATTTATCCCTTTAAATGACATTACTAATTATTTTCATTCTACTGTATTACTCTGTTGACAGCACATAAGAGGAAAAATATCTATTATCATTTGTTTATTGGTTACTTTTAGAGTTTATTGCTACCACTCACCTTCTTGACTTTCCACTTGCTTATGGGTTGAGGGCCAACTGGTGAAATTGAGCATATGACCATGCCTGTACCTATGGGATAAAGGTGGCTTCAAAACAAGACTTCTATTAATGTGTATTCTGTTTTCCTTGCAAATTTGTAGTTTTTTTCTTTCAAACATATGCGTATCTGAAATTCAAATTAAGTACTCCTTATCTCATGCTCCTCCGTACCTCTAATGAGGTGGAAAAATGTACATTAATGATGGAAAGTTATTTAGTGCTGAACAGAGTTAATTGCTTCTAATCACTGCTTACATCCATCTGGTTTTATGGTAGACAACAAACCTCTTCATTGGGCTTGCTCATTAGACGTATTGTAAATCACAGAGATGCTCTGGCATCTTGCATATTGTGCTTCTATTAGTGAGGCTGTGTTTTCCTGTAGCCCTAACGGCAGGCATCGGGACGGAGATCAACTTGTCCGTGCCCTTTCAGAGCTGCAGGGAGCCCCGGTGAACTGGCCTCCCCAGGCTCTTTGCAAGGCGGTGGAAAGCTACTTCGTGTCCACTCTGGATGCAAAGCTATGGAAGGGTTGCCAGAGACTGGGGATAACATAATGCGTTTGCCACAAAACTGGAGTTGAGGTGATACTCTTGGGAACTGTCGCCTATTTATTTTTCTCCAAAGCTTGGGGTGAAAGTTTTCTCCTGCTACTATCATTTAGTGGAGTAAAAAGGGACAGGATTGTATGAATAAAAAAATCAAGATTGGAAACTGAGGTACGTGTGACAGTTTTTAGTCTTGTGCCTCATACTAATGGCTTTCTGAAGCTCAAAAATTTAATGTTTTACCAGAACTTTTCTGTGTCTCCCTTGCTTTTTCAAGGAAGGTTTAAAACTGAATTAAAATTGAATAAAATCATCCAGATTTAAAATGACTCTGGAAAGATTTTCACCACAGCCCTCGGTTTTGCAGTGTTCTTCAAGGCTCACAGGACTCATGTTATCCATGCAGTTCATGCCGTTTAAAGTGTTCTCATTCTGGGCTACGCAAAAGCTTTTTCACTCCATCAGAATGTCCATAGACTGGTCTTTAGGCCCTTCCTTTATTTGGGAGTTATTCCTAATGTGTGATACATAACACACAACATGTTTATGCACTTACAGAATTATGTCACTGAAGGGCGTACTTATGAATGGATTGTGCCCTGCTAGTCCTTACACTTGTATTTCAGTACATTTTTTCCATAATTCTTCACCTCATTAATAATTTGATTTTAACACCAAACCAAAATTTAAAAACTGTTTTGGAACTGTCTTTTCCCTCCTGTCACTTCTCTAGCATTCAGTCTGAGTGGAAGACCAACCTGAGCGTGGGCGACTGGACGAGAGTTATATGGAGAGCAGCCATCATTCCACTCTTTAATCATGCCAGCCTCACGCCATGATGGACCTTGCTCCATTTCCCTCTGGTAGACCTGACAGGCTAGAACTGACCTAATTGATACCAGATGACAGCTCAAATAAGGCCTAATAAAGAAATAATCACGCTAATCTAATGAGCAAGCTGTTACAATATTGGTTCATAGGAAGCTGTTTTCAATCCCTCCATTTTTCTTTTATTCTATATAACCTTTATTCTCTTTATTCTTTAAAGATAGTGTTTAACTCTTTCACTGCATCTAAATGATAACACTAGTATTTTCTCTAAATCGTTTAAGTTTTCTCCATAAGTTGCTTCTTTCCTCTTTAGACTGCACCCTTCTCTGGAAGTTTAACCAAATACTCTCAGTCGCCTTTTCTGTTCTAGAGTCAGAGGACTGAAATGGAAAATCAGCTCCATTTCCTATTCTTACTCTATACATGTGCGTTGGCATATTTTTGTCACATTTTAATTGTAGAAAGGTCAAACACACCGAAGAGCTGAAATAATAGTACAATAATCACATGTACATACACTCATAATCAAAATTGTTAATATTGTTATATTTGCTCTGTCTGTAATGAATCATTTGAAAGCCCCATGCATCATAAAGTCCATCGCTGAATATTTCAACATATAATTCCCAAAGTAGAATGTTTCCTGCATAAGCAAATCAATAGCAAATTAACAGCAATACAAATTCCATGTTCAAGTTTCTCTGTTTGTCTCCAATACCTTTAAAAATACTTGCTTTGTTTTTCAAACCATCGCCAAAAGTTCATTAGATGCGGACATCCCTTTGCTCCCTGGCACACTGAAATGCCTTGGGTTCATCATGCATTTTCCTGTCTTCGATCTGAAATCAGCCGTTGTCCCACGGAACCAAGGACTAAGATCTGTGTCCACTGCCACTAGAATCAAACTACTTTAATGACTTTTCAGTGTAAGAGTGTGAGTGTATGTATATGTGTGAAGAATTCCTATTAATCATTCCACTTTTATGATGGATGGGCATATAATCATTCATAACATTTAAGCTGGAAGTTTGAAGGTCTGGTGCTCCCTTTTCCTATAATATGTGTAAAATATTTTCTAAATTATAATGCTAGTATTTCCTCCAAATCAAGTTTATGATTTCTCCATGAGTTGCTTCTTTGCTCTTTAGACTGAACCCTTCTCTGGAAATCTAACCAGATACTGTGCCCAAAACTCAGATGGAATATTTTTCTGCATAGCTAAGTTATTCATTCGGGCATGTGGTCAGTAAGGCTTATTTGCTTCCAATTTGGGGGTTTACTGTTTATCTAAATTTAGGTTTTGGTGGTATAAGAAGACTTCATGGTTCAAAATATATTAACATGCATAGAATTCTCTCTTGTATCTCTCGCTTTCTTCCCATCCTCCCTTCCACAGATAACAATTTTAGTTTGCAATATTTTCTTTTGTAAAAACAAGCAACAGCCAGTCACAGCGTATCATTTGTGCACACGCATGCACAATCCCTGGGTTTTATATTTGAAAGTCTGAAAGCACAGAACAGTAGTCAAGAGGTACTGCAGTGGTGTGAAATGGAGGGTGAGACGTGCCCAAGAAACAAGGAAAGGACGGAGCCTGCCATAACCTACGTCCTTGGGCCTCTGTGGTGAATCCCGCTCTTGCTGGTGATGCTTGAATGAATTAAACTGGGCCATAAACTGGTACAAATTCCCAATATTGAGTGTGATCACAATGTATACAGACAATGTACCAATAAAGTTAAAAATTGTACAAAAAGGCAAGTCCCAATATTCAGTTCACAGTTAATTTAAGGAACCTGGAGTGTATGTGATAGAGAGGTTTCCCTGTTCGTTCATTTGCATCCTAACGAGATCCCTTTATTTTGACTTGTAGGATGGCTATGATAAATGTTTCAGCACATCACTCTGCTTTGAAAATCTCATATTTTCTAATAAGTACAATTTAATGTAATATTTTTGCTAACATTGAAATATTTTCCTATTTCTTTTTACTGAGATGCTAGATTAATATACATTTAAGTACTGAACTTCAGTATTCATTTTTCTATATTACTTTATTCTTTTGGCTTTTGAAGAGAGACTATCCCCTAGATCCTATTTCTATTCTTCAGAATCAAATATTTGTGAAAATTGTACTTATTCTATAAATTATTACTGTCTTCCTGCTTTCTTCCTTTAATTTCATGTTCTTTAAAGAATAGTGTTTAACTCTTTCATCAAACCAATGTTACATTATTATTTGTATCAACTTTAAAAATATGAAAAGGGAGAAAGTTGTTTTCTCCGTGCTCTGCTTTCCTTGGTTATTTAATGTAAACTCTTATATTGATGCTCTGTATTTTTACTGGCTTATAGGAATATATGCATAACTCTAATTTTATCTCCTTTAAAATATAAACAACATAAATTTTTAGACTTCCCTTGATAATTTCTCTTTGGTTATTTTGCTTTATAGCACTTTCTCCTCAGCTGATAAACACAAATATAAAATATTCATTTAAAATAGGTACCTATTTTTCAACCGTTCTTCTAAGTGTTGAGGTCACTTCCACATTTTGTTATTTCAGCAGTGTTGCAAGAATTCTGACACACAAACTTTTGGATACTCATGTTATTATTTCTGTAAGGCGGAGAATGTTGGGTCCAAGAATATACATGTGTAAATTGTAATGGATATTGCCAGATCACTTTCTGTCACGTTTTCTAAAGTGACTTGGCCACTTGGATATTATCTTGGCTCCCCTAAAAGGTAATTCTGGGACTGAGTGATTTTTTTTTAGGACACTGTCCTGGGAAGGTGAGTCCCGAATCTGCTGTGTCTCTCACTAGGTCCAGACATAGCTCCTCTTGTCCAAGGGGGCACTAGGGGGCGTCAGCAAGAGGGATGTGTGAGGGGGCAGAGATAAAGCACCTTTGGAGCCACAGCCCCCAAACCTCCCAGAATGCATGGCTGAAGGTAGTCTACAGGGAGGGCCCAGTGCAGGTAGGATTGAAACGCGTTGCCCTAAGGAATGAATGCCGTGGCCCTTGTCCTTCCCATACTCCAGTTAATTACGTAGATTCGCCTCCAGGTCAGCCTTGGAGCAGACCACCCTGTCCTGCCCCCCCCCCACTCAGCTTCCTGCAGGGGTCCTCTGCTTTTGTCCCTTACCCTTTCTTTATGGTTCTATCAATTACAAGCTCCAGATGCTTCCGTTTGGGGCTTCTTCCCTGGGACTCTCATGCTGAGGGTCTTAAGGCAGGCCCTCTGGGCCTTCGTGGAGTTTCAACCGGACAGTGACTCAAGTGATCTCTCAGCCTTCGCGCTGTGCCCCAGCCGTGAGCTGCAGCGGGGTATGAGGCGCTTTCACGGAGCTGTGCTAAGGTCAGTGGGAGGGAGGAACTGGGGCCCAGTGCATCTAAATTCCTGCTAGGATGTTGCCTGGGAATTTACTGAATTTTCTCCTACTACTATTTCCATCCAAATATTTAAGCAGATCGGTTTTTTTCTTCATGGTTAAACAAATTGTTATTTTGCTTTATTGTTACAAAGGACTGTTTGCAAAGCATCCCTTTGTCAGGCACTGTGTTAGGGGATACTCAATTAGCTATAAAAAAGTATGAGAGTCGTGTCTCACGTGGTAACTATAATTTAATACAGGAACAAGACCTAGAAAAATCTCACGAATAATCGAACTGTTACAAGTAAATATTGTGTCATTCTACAGAGTTGTAAGACCAAATAAACGAAACAAAACAAGACAAAAAAACTAAAGAGATTAAAAAAAATCCCCGATTTGTTGCACAACAAAAGGGGCAGGTGCTAATTGTGTGAACGTGAGCACAGAGAACTCCAGACAGCGCCGCAGTTCTGAAAGTTCTGTGGCGCAGTGGAGGAGTGTACAGTATTGTGAGACTTTGAAACTGAGACGATGAATGGGACAAATAAGGCTGAAATGAGGCGATCAAGGTCAACGTCAGCAGCGATTAGTCAGTTGCTAATCAGTACCCTTGATTAGAAGGTAAACATGGCATTTCCCACTGTGGTCTTCCTCGCCAGAGCTGGTCACTCCAGACCAATCATGAAAAACATCAGCAAACCCAAATTGAGAGACATGCACGAAATACCTGAGCGGTATTTCTCAGAACTGTCAAGACCGTCAAAAACAAGGAGAACCTGAGAAATCAGCATAAATGAGCGGAACCTAAGGAAAGAGGGTGACTAAATATGTTACGAGATCCTTGAAGAGATAAAGAACACTAGGAAAAAACAGAAATCTGAAAGAAGTATGAACTTTAGTTAGAATCACTTACCTATATTTAGTAATTATAAAACATACTAATGTAAGATGTTGATAATGGAGAAATAGGGTAAGAAGTGTGTGAAGACGCCATATTGCCTTCAATTTTTCTGTAAATACGTTACTGTTGGAAACATTTGTTTACTAAGAAATAATGCTGGAGAGCTGGTGAGGCGTGGAGCTTGTGGGGGCCTCATCAGTCCTGTTGAAGGTTTAATGTTTTTTCTAATACACAAAAAACTGTGATCTTTTAAACAGATAACCTATGATGAAGTTTGACTTTCTGTATGGTGTCACTTGGGCTGTGAAGGCAACAATTGAATGGTTTAGAAGGAGGAAAGAAATCAGTTTCAAGGCTCTGTTATTATTCTTGTAAAAGAAGTGGATAACTTGAAGAAGAGGGGTGGCAGTGGAGAGAGCATGGAACAGTTGGCATCAGTTTTGTGCATAGAGTCCACAGCTTTAGTGGATACTTGATGCCAGAAGAAATAAGAGACCCGAGAAGGAAAGGCGACACATCTAATCTTGTATCTGTCATTGGGCTGGTTCTCATATTTTGTGTCTGTGGGACATTAAAACTTTAGTAAAGGAGCTTGAGAAGGGCCTGAAGTCTTATTTCATGATCTTTGTTGAGTAGAAGTAAGTGACTTTTCTAGTTCTCTAAGTTGATGACTTAATATAAATTATAGGCTGTCGTCATAGGTGATCTCCCCCAAGAAAAGCTGCTTTCAAAGAGGACAGTGGCCAATCTTTCTCTGTCTTTTTAGGACTTTATTAGAAATTCTAAAGAAAACATGTTACACATTCTGTCTCTATCTTTGTGTCTTGCTCTCATGACGCAGGTTTAGTGGGAAGGTGGTATCTCATCCAAGTTAGTTCCTGTGACAGTTTTAGGAAATATTTTTCCAATGTCATAACAAAGTTACCAACTTTCCATTTTATAAAGTGAGTGTGTGTGTGTGTGTGAGACTTTTTTTTTTTTTTGAGACAGGGTCTCGCTTTGTAGCTCAGGCTGACTCTGAGCTCATTATGTAGTCCAGGCAAGCCTCGAACTCAGCAATCCTCCTGTCTCTGCTGTGTGAGACTTTTGACTTCTAGGACAATCAATGGCAGAGTTAGGAATAGAATCCAGTTGTACTGCTCCCTTGTTCATATTCTCTGCTACTAACCTGTGAGCCAGATGATTCATGTATACACTAAAATCCTTCAGGCTTTTGGGCTATCAGATGAAATGAGAATTTGTTCTTGAGGATAACATCCCTTAGAGAGGCTTTCATATAGTATTTGACAGTCCCGGGATTCTTTGAAAGCTTGACAACTGTCCTGGGAATGTAGTTAGCATAGGACTAGAAGTATCATCACTAGATCGAATCATGCTCTGTCAGTCACAATGTAAATGTTTTTTGTTTTCACAGGAGCCAGTGTCCTGTGTTTCTGCCAGTGTAACAGTTTGGTTATGGCAATTTCCTTGTCCTTTTGGATCTCTTTCTGTAAAACAGTTGTAATAATATCTAATTTTAGAAAATGATGGTTAGGATTAAATGAGAGCATATACATTAAATAACTAATGCAGTGTTTGCCATGTGCTTGAGCTGTTATCACCTGGTCTTTGACATTATTAACCAAGTTTCCTTCATTATTTCTTAACTCGTGTCAATGCCTTGATATTAATTTCAGTGAATTGGATTCGAATGTTTCTTTTTCATTCTACCCTTCCTTGTAAATGAGAGATAATATGGAACTCTGTAAAATCACTAATTCAAGTGACTTTAAAAGACAGTTGAAAACTCAAATACTATTTTTTACATATCTTCCAAAATCTATTAGATCAGCACTATTAACTGAGTTATGTGGGAATATCTTTTGTAATAAATCTGTGCTGAAGGTGTGGTACTGGCTTTGTCTATGCAGCATTATTCCTCTGCTCCCATTGTTTCTATAGAAATCATTTCCTTTGGGAATCACTCTTTCATATTTCTGATCTATATGAGAAGTCAAAAAATCCTTTCTTATAAGGTTAAATAGTCAATAACTTAGGTTGTACTAATCATAGTTTCATTTTTACCTACACAAGTCTGCTAGTATACCTTGAAAGTAACCATAAGCATCATAAATAAATATGAATGGATATGTTCCAATACAACTTTAATCACAAAGGTAGGTACCCAACTTGTGGCACCTATACCCAAAATAGAAAGTCAGAGTGAAGGTACTTTCACCTAAACTTCGAAGTGTTTCTCTTGGATTTTCTATTTCGGGTACAGGTACATCATCCAGAACTGCCTGGTCGCTGTATTCTATCCACCGGTTACTGTGATTGGTTCATGAAGAACATTTGATTAGACTTAGTCCAATGAGAATTAGGCCCAAGGCTTTTGTTCTGATTGCTACAGAACAAATATTCTCTTTTAGCTTGGATTCTTGACATATATTTCCAGGTGCCTGGTGGGTACCTTGTCACTTAAAAAGTGTCACCTAGGAAACCTGTCATGTTGTCATAATGGGGAAGTCCTTCTGAAGCTGAAGCCAGCACTGAGCTGAGAAACAGGCAGTAACTGAGGCTATTGTTTGTTTCAGATGAAACATTGTCAGGATAACTAAGATTGCACAACCGGTAGGTAGTGTTACTGTTTGTGCCAAGTGATGCTTTCTTTAAAATCTTATTCTTTTAAAAATGTATTTATTCTTTAAAATCTTCTGAGGGTAAATGATTTCAAGCTTACCTTTCACTGTAGAAAGTTGGAGCTTTAATTTCAACATTTATCTATATCATAATTAGGTCTAGAGTTGTTAATTATTTTAGATGAGTTGGTCCTTTAGTCTTACCTTTCTCCCATTCTCAAGAAGTTCAGTGGTTTTACAACTACTCTAGATGTTCTGGTATTTTATATTTCCTAAAGTGATGTCAGGTCTAATTTTAGGATTGAAGCCTATAAAAGCATTCGAGTCTGTGCTTGATTGGCAGGAGAAAGAGCTGTGGCCAGGTACTTCCCAGGGCATACAATCAAACTTATTGACACATTTAGTTTTCAGTTAATGCAGTAAGTAGAAAGCTGTCAATTTTTACTATATTGTTTGACTTTTGCAGAACTATCTCTCAGTGCTTTGCCTTTCAATGACTAAAGGTCATTCTTAGAAATAGCCTTGTGGAACTTCCTGTAGTTATTGGGTGATTACCATCAAATGTTTATTCTCTACTTTGTACAGAATTTTTAATGAGAATCTATGAGAAAATTTTGTTTCACATCTCAGTGCAAGAAATGTCTACTTTTCTCAAATCAATTGAGTGTGTTTTTAAGTCTTGTGAACACCATTCCTAATGTACATTATCTCTTTGAGTAAACTGCTATGCTCCTCAGCATTCATTCTAGGGCTCACTTCTAGTAAAACTAGAGAATCTTTGGCATACATTTTTGAGAAATACCCTTTAGTCACTTGTCTATCCGCCATTATTTTTCTTTTATTCCGACTTCCTGACACTATAGCTTAGCACACAGCATTGTGAGGCAACAGGTAAATATCTAAATGAAAGCTCCTCGTTTACTGATTTCCTCAAAGATAAGCCTAGCGGAAGAAAGGGACAAGGAGAGGCAAGAGGGAGGGAACCACAGGCTGGCATGTTTTATTCTCTATCTTAGCTCAGTGACTTCCTAAACTTTTGCTGGGTATTTACGCTGGATATAGGAGGAGCTTGGACTGTTCTGACTCTTGACAAGATCCTGTCCCTTTAGGGACATAAGCCTAGAGTTGACAGTACCCATAGGATTCACACGTCCCTGACTCTGGGGTTCTCTTCAGGGCTTTCCCAGATGGAAAACTAACATCTCCAAGCCAGTGAGGTGGTGAGCTAACAGGCTTTATTGACAGATGGAGGACCCCAAGTGTGAACGAAAACAGCTTCAACTTGAAAGGAAAAAATTTTGACTCCAGTCTCTGTAGGCGAATACCCATAACAAACCAATTATCCGGAAGAACCGGTACAATGGCTTCCTCCCAGCCTCTTGTAAGGGATACTTACCTGTCCAATATTCTGCTGATGCTTTGCAATAGATTATATTTGGTTGGGAAAGAATGATTGTTTCCTATTTAAATGTGAACTTAATATAGTGTGAATAGTTTCATTTTATTGTTGTTAACAGGATTGTTATTGACAGTTTGGGAAAACAGTACTCTAGGCTAACAGTTTCACTTAAGTATTGTTTGGGAAATATTAGGTGTAGTTCTACCCTTATGATTGGTCTGAAGAAAAGATATAAATATAGGCTATGGAGTTATTATTTAGGATTACAACTGAAGTTATGAAGTATTTATTTTCAGGTTGATCCAACACTGTTAGATATTTAAAATCTTCTATTTCCAGAAATATTAATATTTGTATAAAAAGAATACATCAAATACATGGCTTAGTTCTTATTGGTAAAAAAAAATATATGAATTAATTTTAGATTAATTTTATCACCTCTCTATTGTAACTATACAAATTTATAATTTTTTCTTTTTGAGACAGGGTCTCACATTGTAGTTCAGGTTGGCCCTGAGCTCACTCTGTAGCCCAGGCAAGCCTCAAACTCAGCAATCCTCCTGCCTCTGTCTCCTGAATGCTGGGATTACAGGCTTGAGCCACCAAGCCTGGCTAAAATTTGTTTTTAAAAATGCATTTAAGGGGGCCAGAGATTTAGCTCAGTGGTTCCGGCGCCTGCCTGCCAAGTGCAAGATCCTGGGTTTGATCCCTAGTAACCACATACAATGCTGGGCATGGTGACTCATGCCCACCATTTTATTATAAATATCTAACAGTGTTGGATCAACCTGAAAATAAATACTTCATAACTTCAGTTGTAATCCTAAATAATAACTCCATAGCCTATATTTATCAATACCACATACCACAGTGCTGGGCATGGTGGCTCATACCTGTAATCCCAGCACTTGGGAGACATAGACAGAAGGATTGCTGAGTTCGAGGCTTGCCTGGGCTACATAGTGAGCTCAGGGCCAGCCTGAACTACAAAGCAAGGCCCTGTCTCAGAAAAAAAAAATGCATTTAAGTTTAAAAAGATCTCTAAAGCTTAATTAAAATGGTTTATAGCTGGGTGTGGTGGCTCATGCCAATAATCCCAGCACTTGGGAGGTAGAGGCAGGAGAATTGCTATGAGTTTGAGGCTTGCCTGGGGTACCTAGTGAGCTCAGGGCCAGCCAGAACTACAAAGCGTGATCCTGCCCCCCCCCCAAAAAAAAGAAAAGAAAAGAAAAAATGAGAATTAACTCGTGTTATATACTGGTATAAATTCCCCAATGTTGAGTGTGACTGTGAGCTGTATCTAAAATGTACCAACAAAGAATTCAATTAAAAAAAAATGAGCACCAGATTAAAAAAAAATTTACAAAATATGTCTTGTGAAAAAATAAGATTTTGTTCTTGAGGTTCAGAACAATCTAAATTTTATTATAAACTGATGTTAGATGCTAATGTAATAATACATAAATCTGAGAGCTAAATGTATTTGAAAAATTTAAATTTCAAAACACTATATGTTTAATTAAAATCCTATGTCATTGCTGTCAACCAGACTAGTAGGCCTTCTTTTCAAGTTCCTCTGCGACTTTGCTTTCCAGCACTAGGGGGGGTAGCGTCGTGCAGAAGTATTACGAGCATTGGCACCAACAGAGCATCTCTGGGGTGGCAGAATCGCCTAACTGCCACGGACCCTTGGACTGCACAAGTGACAAGGTGTCCAGGTCGCTTCGGTGCACGAGCTGCTGTCGAAGGCAACTCAGTGCGCTCCTGTTCCTGACTTCCCAGGTCTCCTCAGTGGGGGAAACCACTGACTTTTGGAGAGCTCTGCCTGACCGTATCTGCAAGGCAGGCAAACTTTTAAAGCGATTTTCCTCAGAATAAAATAACCATCCAGATGCTTGGCTCAATATTTTCCTTCTTCCTAGAGTACGTGCAACGTTCTGTGGGAAGGGAATAGCCGTTAACATGGTCCAGTGCAGTCTAATGATTTCAAATCATGACATGTAGGTGCCTAAACTGAGTTAATGTAAAAGTGTCTTCTATGTAGTTAAGGTTGATCAGACACTAGAAGGGCATCTGATCAGCAGCAGAGGTCAGCACTGTGAGCGTTCTGCAGATCACACCCAGGCTGCAAGCTTGGCGAGCTGAGCAGGAGTCTGGAAACAGTCACACCAAACTGCTCGCCCGAAAGGAGTATGTGTGTGCAGTCAGCTTTCTGGAGAGAGACATGAGCTCAGAGTGGGCAGCACTCGCGTGGAATTGTAGCCTTCCAGTAGGGGACGTGCACATGTGTTCATAGGCCCTGCACGCTCTTCAACATCTGCTCTGTTCTTTGCTAATTCATATATGTTTTCCTTTTTAAGATTTACTGAGGCACAATATGAACCACAATATCCAACTATTTTAACTGTGGAATTCAGCATTTCAAACACTGACACCAAACACCTTTTATCTTTTACCTAGACAGTATTTGATAATATATTTTAATTAGAATTGTGTGACTCTGCTATTGATGTTTTACTGTTAGCATCACGGAGAAAAATGGTAATCATTGAAGACGTGTCAGATGTGAGGCCTAACCATTGTAGGGAAGCTGGCTCAAGAACAGAGCTCTCAAACCTTTACTTCCAGGGTGCACGTGGTCACGTTTTCTTTTGTGTAGTTTATTTCGTCCATAATTTTTGTTATTCGTTAATGTCCTGGTTCCACAAATCTGCAAATCAACCACTCATGTGTATGTACGTAGAGGCTATATTTCTAGTTTAATGTTTACATGGGCTTTGCACTTCTAAAAAATCTTTTAAAGGCTCTGCAGGATCCCAGTTTACAAAGTCTGTATCCTAGGCGACTTCAAAGCTTTCTAAGGAATATGCCAAATAGACAGCTGCTGTAGCTGCTACCAAAGAACAGATCTTTTTCACCTTGGCATCTGGGTTTTCCATTTGTTGGCCAAAAGAAGCACAGTTTCTTTAGCTATCCAATAAATACCAGTGAGTAAGAGCATTGGAAATACTGGTGAAGAGCAGTTGTTTATTAAATGGCATAATGGCCCATTATTTTGGATGTTGAAAATCAATTTCTGGGTTAGAAAAAAAACTGTGATAATCCCTATGATTTCACTTAGATTTTCTGTGAATTTATTCCTCTGACAGGTGTGCTATAATTTAAAAATTATTATAATGAAACAAATTGTAAAATGAACATCCAAAGTACGATTTGGTTGGTGATACAGTAAATAAAACTAATATATGGGTCTTCAGTATGACAGAAGGAATGGGAGAAGGTTTTAAGAAAAGACACAAGATGGATCACAATTTCCCTTTTTAAAAAAATAAATCGCCAGTGTCTGTGGGTTATATAGTAGCTTGGGTTACTTAGAAAGCAAATCTGGAGGCAAGGTGCAAGTTTTAATGATTTGTTAGGCAAATCTTATGGTAATGAGATTGAAAGAAAAGGGGAAGTGAGATAGGAAAGAAAAAAAGCCAAAAAAAATCATTTGTCAGCTAGCTGCCTACAGGTTCACAGAGACACATGGCAGCTTCACAGTTATGAGGGACGTTTTCTCAAATCATGTCTGGATTCCTCAGAATAACCAGCAGTGGATGAAAGAAACAACTTTATTTTGTTGCTTCCATTTATTTCCTCAAGCTCTCTGGGTCAAAGTTCACGACCTGGATACTAATGTCATTATACTTCCGGGTTACGTTCCATGGCCATATAGGTATCTCTTAGGGAAATCCAGTCACATGTCTTATAGCCCAGTCTTGCCGAGTTGGACAAGAGCAAGTAAATTTGCTGGGATTCCTCTCAAGGCAGGAGCTGTAAAGGTGTGTCTAAGTCTAGACCTCATCCTGGGAAAGACTGAGAGAACAGTATTGACCTGAAAGGTGACGGTGATAGCTGCTAGGATTCCACTGAGCAAGTAGGCGAGGCCTGGGAGTCAGGAGTACTAAAGAAATCTGGCAGTCATCATTAATAGTACATAAGGCACATATTTTGGAAGTCTACTAGGCCTTGAGCAAGTCTACTAGGCCTTCAGCCTGGAGTAAGGTGTACATTAATTCATGTATAGTTGGTAATGATTTAGCTAGATGATCAAGGCCTTGGAAGGAACAGGATTAGAAGACTGGTAACGAATAAGTCTGGTAATAAGTGTGCAAATGAATATCTTAGAGTAGACATAAACTATGATAATATTTGTGTCACATATTAATTCCAAAGGACACACCTTACTAATCAGGCAGATGGAATGACATATTCTTTAGAGTCAGTCGCCTTCTTTCCTACACTTGATCTTAGCCAAAAGGCCAAGAAGCGATTGCCTTCTTTCCTCAAGCTCCCCACTGATGGTTCAGTGATCCTGTGGATGAAGTGTCTGTGGTGTCAGTGGTGGAGGCTCTGTTCAGGCTCAATATCACAGAGTCTGTTTACCAACATGGGCCTGGCTGACGGCTGCTGGGTGCCTAATCTGTGCATGGTGGGGAAACTCCCCCCAGCCCAGCATAGCACCATTTCTGAGCTGTACCAGCCAATCTTCAGTGACAGATTAATTACAATGGATGCATTCTGTAATGAAGGGTAAGGGGATTTGGAATAGACATGTTTGGATGTGGATTTGGGTCTCCTGCCTACCATGCTTCCTCCAGCATTGAACTCATAGCATAACTCATCCTTGCCTTATATTTCAGAGTCGTAGCTGATCGTGTTTTACAGCAGGAGGAAGGCAGCAGTGGGCTCCAACTGACAGCGTGGAGTAGGCCTCCCACAGTCTCATCACTCACTGAGGTGAGATCCTTCCCTGGAAGTGGTTGGACCAATTGAAAAGTGAAAAAGTTAACCATACAAAAGAATGGGGTGGTCTTGCACGATGAAGTCTACCCTCTGAATCAGAGACCGTCATGGCCATTATTTAAGGTTGTCTTTTCTGTAGCCAGAATACATGGCTCTGGGAATCAAGGGGTAGAACCGGCAGCTCTCTTCTCAAATACCATGTAATAACCTACTCATGGAAGTTTTTCTTCTTATCACTGAAACTTTGAGTTCTTGAATGTAGATCTTAGTCACCAAGTAGGACGGACATGAGGATGTTTGTTCAGTACACCCAACAGTGAGCTCACTGAATTAGAAGGCGAGACTGCCACTTGGCCATTTTAGGTTTATGCCACTAAAAAAGAAAATGGGAAAACAAAAAGAGAAGATACTTTTTGGGTGGGAATGACTGTTCACAATATTCAGAGGGGGACTGGGTTGCCAGTCTATAGCAGGGAGAAGGAAGACAATGCCTGAAGCACAAGGGGTTCACTGGGGGTGCCCTTTAATTCTTTCATGCCTGATAGTAAAAGTCAGCGGAAACTACAGCATTGGCAACTACAGGTAAAGAAAGGCAGGATAATTGGGGACTGATTTTGGAATGAAAATTGGGGTTATTCCACTAGATAAAAAACCCTACATCACCTCAGGTTATAGCTGATGGCAAGACAAAGTGGAATGGATAATAGGAAAAGAAAATTGCCAGTATCCATTGGAACCTAGTGCCAGTTGCAGAAACAAGGACCATAGTAGATAGTCTCTTTGTAATGTTTACATATGCTGACCATGTTTTTCTTTTTGCCATTTACTTTTATTTACTAGCTGGTGGAAGTTAACTCTGTGTTCCTATCTGGGTAAGAGCATATTAAGTAGAATTACATCAGACCTTGAGAGATAATTATGACACCTGGTAATAGATGTTTCTGATTCTATGCCTCTCTTCAATTTGGGGGAAAGAATTTCATTATTTATAAGTAGGATCACTAAATTTCAAGTCGAAATGTAGAATTGTTCTAGTGTCGCATAAAATTTCAAACGTATTAGAAGAATGAATATAGAAACTGCGAAGTCAAAGGGCTGGTCTGATGACCATCTTAGTGCCTCTGCTCCATATACAATCATTGTTATGTTTTGCAATAATAGAAATGGATCCTGAAAACCGGTTTCCTTTGCGGTCAGCATGATGTTAGTATCTGTCAGTAGAGGGCGCTGGAGGAACATTGAGGATGAAGGGGCTTTTCTCCCTGGTTCAAATGCACCTCAGATACTTTTTCTGCCTGCTCTTGGCTGCCAGTAACACATACGGGAGCCATCTATTGGTATGCACACCCACCGAGTTTCGAGTTTCGGTGGCAGTCCTGTGGATGCCTTCCTGTCAACAGCCATCCGCACCCCACACGTGGAGTCCCAGTAAGTCTTGTGGGCTCAGGAGCAGGCAGCTCCCCAAGTGTGACCTTGTCCTGCACTGCGTTTCCTTCTCGATAGTTTCGGCTGCAATCCTCGGCCTGCCAGTCCCAGCCCGTCTGCACCAGACCACGGCACTTGTGACTTGCCAGTCCTGGCTGCAGCTCCCGTACGTGATTTCAGCTCACTTGTACTCTGGAGGGGCGTTTCGTGATTGCCCTGTGTGTTAGTCAGCTTTCTCTCGCTGTGACACAATACCTGAGAACGTCAACCTAACGGAGGGCAGATTCACTTTGGCTCGGCATTTCCGTGGTTTCGGTCTGGCGTCACGTGGCTCTGCTGTGTCTGGGCTGCGGTGAGCCAGGGCCTCCCTAGCAAGGGCGCCTGGAGCGGGTCACAGTATCCCACCTCCTCTGCGCGGACCCTGCTTCTTAGCGCATTCGGTGGTGAACTCATCCATGAGTGAGTCCATTGATTAGGGGCCTTATCACCTGATCACAATCCAATTTTTCCTTCATTTGTATTATGTCTCAGCTGTAGAATGTTCTTTAGTAATCTTCTTAGCCCTCTGTAGTTTGTTCTGCTTATAATCTTCGTATGAGACCTTTGCTCCTCAAACATTAACTAGTTTCTATTTCATTCTGTTTAGATTGATACCAATTTTAAATGGTAATCAAAATGTTCTGCAGGGTGTGGTTTCATATGCTCATAACTACAGCACCTGGGAGGATCAGGCAGGAGGATTGCCATGCGTTCGAGGCCAGCCTGAGCTACATAGCAAATTCAAGCCCAGCTTGAATTACAGAGCATGATCCTGTCTCCAAAAAACCTAAATAAATAAAGCCTTTAATTAAAGGAACCGCTGAGCTGGCAGTAGTCTCTAATCTACGGAGTACTTGTCATGAAGGAAAACAGCTTCAGGTCCCCTTGATTCACTTCTAATTAGAGATTTAAAAAAAATAAGCTTTGAATTGTTCAAGGATTCTGCTGCTTATGGATGTACTCAAGACTCGAATCTGCTGGCCAAGAACAAGCCTCAGAGATTATGTACTTCTTTAGGTTTTCCAAATCAGGCTGAAAGAAAAGTTTGAAGCACCGCCCATCAGAAAAGATGTTTTCAGGTTTTGATGACCTCGGGACTCTTGCACTGACTGTCCTAACCCCGTCTTCACTGGGAAAAGGCCAACTCGGTCATTTATAGCTTGGGCTGCCTCAAAGAAGGCGAAGACTTTGTGAAGATGGTGTTTCTTTCCCTGACTTATCTTACAATGAGCTTGACAACAATATCAGTTTACAGAGGAGACGCTGAGACAGAAAATATGTAAAATGAGGCTTCCCTTTACATACAAACTTATACCAATGGCATTTGAAAGATATAGAATTAAGGAGTAATTAAGTCTTTCTATTAACGTGTTCACTTTTTGTTTGTGTTTTTGTTGTGTGTTCCTACTTCTCTTAAACCCTACATTCCATGAAAATAATTATCTGTCCTGTCCTGTTCACCACTGCATTTTTTTTTTTTTATGTTTGTCTTCTCAGTGAGAGAGGACTGATGTTCCTACAGTTAGTTTTACTGGACTACTTCCAATAATATTATGCTATGAATGTCTGGTGAATGAACATAAAGTGTATTGCCTAGCTTTTATTTGTTCTTTTGTCTCTTTTTTTTTTCAGTTAGTATTTTTCTCCTATCTGATCCTTAATACAGCAGTGTTAGGTGCACTGAAATTGAATTGTTCCCACTGTAAAGATTTTTTCAAGACAAAATTTTAAAATACTTATTGCTACATTTACACATTCTGTCATAGCTTTTGAAAATAAGTATTTGAGCAATTTTTAAAATAGAAATGCTCCAAATATTCATTTAAAAGAATATCTTAAACTGTAATTAAGTGTTCAAGATAAATGGACATGGTAAAATTAAAATTTAAGTAGAAGAAGGAAAGAACTTTATTTGTGAAAAGCAGCAGTTAAATCTTTAAAGCAGATGTATTTAACACACTTTAAAATGTGACTAAATTCATGAGCTGAACTTGATTGCTTCTGTTCCTAAGGCAGTTTACAGTAGTGTACTGAAACTCACAGCATGTGCTAAACAGTGAGCTAAGCACTTAGCATGCAATACTTCACTTAATTAATTAGTATACTTGTGTGAAGAATGCAAAAAGGTCTTGAATGTGACTCGGTCTACTGATCACTGGTTTATAAATTCATCACAGAGTTCCACTTAGAATTCAAATTCTCTGATGTTGAACTTTGCACTAATCTATCCGAGTCACACTTTCTCGGGGCCATTAGGACAGGTCCAGGGAGGGCCTCCTGTGTCCCTGGGCCCTGGCTTGGCTTCTGGGGACAGAAAATAAGGCAAGAAGATTCTCATAGAAGGCCACAGGCCAGAGAGCACTGTACTTCCTAGGTCGGTGAGGGACAGCAGGGAGTTCACTCAGCGACGGTGGTGTGCAGAAGCGAGATCTGAGTGCAGAGTCCTAGAGCCAGAAACTGAGATGCCAACAGGGCTTAGAGAGCAGTGAAAGCGAGAGCAGGAGAACTCTGGGCTGTAAAGGTTTGGGAAATGTGTCCTAACTGCCCTTAGGTATTTTAATGGCCCATTTTCACAGACCTGGGAGAATGACATGCTTATCTGACTTCAGAAGTTACACTCAGGAGAAAGTCACTGTGGGATCTGCAGTATAGACATTTGATTATCCACTTAGAAGCTTATCATTTTTCCAGATTTTGGAGGCACTTCAGCATTGTATTTCAGGGGCTTTCGTGTCTCTTCTATTCCAGTTCATCACATTGTTCCCTTCTTAGGGAATTGATACCTGAACTACTTTTTGTGGAGGCCACACTTAATGATTTGGAACCAAGGCAAAATTAAGAAGGGATCCCATTATATTATTTTCTCCAATTATTTTATTTTTAAAAATCTGCATTCAGTCCAAGGGCTATACCTCAATAGTAAAACAAACACTTAACATGCACGAGTCACTGGCCTCAGTGCCCAGCACTGAAAAACAAACAACCAAGCACTTATTTAACAGTATTTATCGGATACTTAAAGCTGTGTGTGTGTGTGTGTGTGTGTGTGTGTGTGTGTGTGTGTGATACTGGTGATCAAACTCTGGCCCTTGTGCTTCCAAGGTAGGTGTGGTACCTCTTGAGCTAAATCCCCAGCCCCTGGATACCTAAAACTGTATCCTTTTAAAATCTCCTATTTTTCTTTTCCATACCGGGAGTTGAACCAGAGTTTTCAAGCTAAGCTACATTCTCAGCTCTTTAATTTAAAAAAAATATATATATATATTTTTTGAGACAGGGTCTCACTTTGTAGTTCAGGCTGGCCCTCAGCTCACTATGTAGCCCAGGCAAGCCTCAAACTCAGCAATCCTCCTGTCTCTGCCTCCCGAGTGCTGGGATGACAGGCGTGAGCCACCATGCCCAGCACTGTGGTATGTGGTATTGATTGCTGGTGGGCATGAGTCTCCATGCCCAGCATCGTATGTGGTTACCGGGATCGAACTCAGGACCTTGCACTTGCGAGGCAGGCGCCAGAACCACTGAGCTAAATCTCTGGCCCTTAAAAAAATTTTGAGATAGAGACTTGCTAAATTTTCCAGGTGGGCTTGAACTTCCAACCCTCCTGCCTCAGCCTCCTGAGTGCTGAGATTATAAGTATGCACCACCATGACTAAAACTATACTCTTATAAAAACTGGGGAAGTTGGGCCAGAGATTTAGCTCAGTGGTTCCTGTGTCTGCCTCACAAGTGCAAGGTCCTGAGTTTGATCCCCGATCCCCTGTAACCACATACAGTGCTGGGTGTGGAGACTCACGCCCACCAGCAATCAATACCACATACCACAGTGCTGGGCGTGGTGGCTCATGCCTATAATCCCAGCACTCGGGAGGCAGAGACAGGAGGATTGCTGAGTTCCAAGCTTGCCTGGGCTCCATAGTGAGCTCAGGGCCAGCCTGAACTACAAAGCGAGACCCTGTCTCAAAAACAAAACAAAACAAAGCAGAAACTAGGGAAGTAAAAGGAGCAAAGGAAAATGAGCTCTTGTTCTCATAGGACATACATTTTATTAGAGGATATAAGCAATAAACAAAAACTAGAAAAATGTAATAAGAATGTGGTACTCTCTGAGAAGGGAAATTTGATGTGATAATAAACAGTAAAGAGATTCATATTAAAGCTCCGAGGGAAGTGTGTTCAAAGAAAATCCAAGGAGCACAGAGCTGTGTGGCAGAAAAATATTTGACCATTTCAGGCCAGCAAGGCTGAAATGCAGCAGGAGAGGTGAAAAGAGATGTTACAGAGACAGACAGGACCCACATCGCACAGGATCCTGAGGTCCACGGAAAAGAGTTGGGAGTAGAGTTTGGGTCATCGGGAGCATTGACATGCTGTAAGGCAGAGACAGACATGTTGTGTACTTTCAAAGATACTTGGATGAAGAATAAAATAGCAGACAGGACAGAATGCAAGGACAGAGCTGTGGGTCTCGAGGTGGCCAAAGGGGCACAAGGTGGTAGCTCAGATCAGGGAAGTAGACTAGAAATAGTGAGAGCTACTTAGACATGGGATGCACTGAATTTCAAGTCAGCAGGACTCGGTTGATTGTAGAGGGAGTGAAGAAGAGATAAGAAATAAAGCATATGGGTTGGTGAGGTTATGGAAGCAGCAGGTGCATGATGGGAAAGTTCTAGGAGATGGTCGTTTTTGGTGGGAAATCAAGAGTTTCCATTGGGACAAGTTAGGCTAGAGGTCGCTTCACTTTCAGGCTAAGTCATTAAGTAGGCAGTTGAATTAAAAGAGAAAACTCACCCTACACACACACACACACACACATGGACATATCTACACACACCTAATTAGAGTTTGGGGGAGATTCAGGCTGGAGTGACCAAACTGGAGTCTGCTTCACTTTGGTAGTCTTTAAAACTGTTACACAGGATGCGATCATTGAGGGAAGAAGAAGAGAGAAGACAACAGGCTGAGGACCGAATTCTGGAGAAGATCAACATCTAACTAATTAAAAAGGACAAAAGCCCAGCAAAGAATATGTAGAAGGAGTAGTCAATAAAGTAGGAGGAAAACCTTGTTGATTTTCTAGAAGGGAAGTGAAGGAAGGGTGAGAAGATAGAGGAGAGAGAGAAACAGACAGAGACAGACGGACAGACACACACACACACACACACACACACACACGTGCGTGCACACAGAGTGGGGGGGGGACTGAAGTCTGACTGTTGGGCATGACTTTCCAGAAAGGCCATTATTGACTGATTTCAAGAAAATAATGAAAGTCTGACTAGAGGATATTCAAAGAAAAAGTGAGCAATGAAGAAATGTTTTTAAGAATGGGGCCCAGAGAAATGGAGCAGTAATGGGGGGGTGATAGTGCTAATAAGGAATGTATTTTTAATGAAAGATTTTAGGAAATGTGCATATGCTGACAAGGATAATCTGTCATGCTCAGGCTTTTGCGTTTATGGGGAGGACTCTCTGTCAGACTTTTGTTTGTCAAAACAGATGAGCTTTGTGTCAGGAGTGGAGTGAGCTCTCTTTTGACATCTTCATTAGAATCAATAGCACTGAATATGAATAGCTTTGGATTCCCCTTTTAAGACAAACATAAATAACTTCCTGAGGCTTGTTCTGCTGTAAGCAAATTCCCAGGAGTCAAGGCGTGTGGCAGGAGTGGCAGGCCTGCCACGCAAGGTGACAGATTCTGTGTGATAGATCGGTGGGTTTTGATGAATGGCTTGTGCCAGGCCACACTGTTAGAGCTGACTCACTCCGGCGAGATTAACTCTTTTAGATTGTACAGACAGCTTTCAGGAGGGAAGCATTTCTGTTTATCTAGCTCACATCCATCACAAAGGGGGCCCTTACAGCTCAACATCATCCATAAAGAGGAGCAAAATGTTTTCCTACCAATTAAGCACTCCCTGATTTTTTCAGTTCCTTTTGTATCTTCAGAGCCAATAAAAACACACTGGCTTCCTTTCATAGTTGTTAAACTCTTATTGTAAGTTACCATTGGCACAAAAGGAGAAATTAAAGCAAGAAGTTCTACAGAACAAGACTTATCGTGAGTCAATCTTCTTTGTGGAGACAGATGTTATTATATTGTAAATATTTGCTTACATGTTGTCTTGGTTTCCTTGAAGGAGAACATAGAACCTAAAACATGTTATGTTTAATAATTTTGTATTAAATTAATTGATTTATGGGTGCAGTACAGAAGACTATTTTAAAATTAATAAGAACTTAAAAGGCTACAAAAACATCTGTGAACTTTTTTGCAGATAAACAAATGAACAAAGAAATTTCATAATTGCAAACAACAGACTGGAAACATTTAACTAGATGTCATTGTATGTATGACAAGGACTATACTAATTGCTGTATAAATACTGCTTATCTAATTCTGTACGTTGTATTATTACCATCATTTTTTTTTTTTTGAGACAGGGTCTCATTTTGTAGTTCAGGCCCTGAGCTCACTATGTAGCCCAGGCAAGCCTCGAACTCAGCAGTCCTCCTGCCTCTGCCTCCCGAGTGCTGGGATGACAGGCATGAGCCACCACACCCGGCACTGTGGTATGTGGTATTGATTGTTGGTGGGTGTGAGTCACCACGCCCAGCATTGTATGTGGTTACCAGGAATTGAACTCAGGACCTTGAGATTGCAAGGCAGGCGCCAGAACCACTGAGCTAAATCTCTGGCCCTACCATCATTTTTTACAGAACAAATCTAGGGTGCAGAGGAAAAACAGTCACATAGATAATAAGAGCAGAGCTGAGAGTCAAACCCAGGCTGCCTGGCTTTAGAACTGTATTTTAATGTTAGGGAACTGAAATAAAGTAAGATATGTTTGGAATAGTTTCAGGTCGACCAGGAATGAACTGTAACCAGGGTTGCTCTTGGAACTGATTTGAGATTTGAAAAGTTTGTGGTTTGGACTCTGTAAGGTTAATCGTCATTATTTCTTGTATACTTACTGTGTGCTAGGTCATGTTAGGTTCTCTCTCTGTTACCTGAAATTATTAAAGGATAATTTAATGGTAATTATTATCCTGTTTAATATGTAAGGAAACTAAGGCATAGAGGAGGAACAGAAGTATACCCCACATAGGTCTTGTTCTAAAGAAAGGAAACTTGAAAGTCCAATTTCAATGAGCAGACTTTATAGAGATGTAAGACCAGCCACACAGAGGAAACCACAGTGGTTCAATTAGGACTGAACTTAACATTGTGTTAAGAACACAATGTTTCATTAATAGTTTTCTTTTCCTCCACGCGAAATGCCATGGGTAACAGACCAAAAAGAACTGCGCAGTATTAATAATAAAATGTATGTAAATATAAATATCAATATAGATCTCTGTGTATATCTCTATACATATTATAGAAAGCAGTTCATTGCTTTTCTTTTTCTTTCTGATAAACAGTCTCAGTTTATTTGGCTCATGATTCTGGATGCTGGCAAGTGCAATATCAGCGGGGAGCCCAGGGTGAGGACCTCACTGGGTCACAGAATCAGGGAGACGTCCTGTAGCAGGAGAGAAGGGGCCTGCCCCTGAGGCCTCCCCCCACCTCCAGTCTTCCTTCTTAAAATGACACATAGTAATTGCATATATTATGGGATACAGCATGATAATTTGCTACATATATATGATACGTCATAATCAAGTTAGGGTCATTAGCATTTCCTTCTCCTTACATAGTCATCATTTCACTGAGGTGGAGAGCTTCAAATTTCTCTTCCAGTTCTGTTTTGTTTTCTTTTCTTTTTTTGTTTCAGAGCATGTTAGTGATTCAGGATGGTGAGGTTCATTGTGGAAACTGATAGGTGCATTTAACATATCTTGCTCATTTTAAATTTCATTTCCCCTTCCCGTCCCTTCCCCCTCACTAGAAGCTTGCCTTCTGGTTTCCTGTCATATCTCCTGTATTTTATTTGTTTATTAGGTTTCTGCTATAAAAGAAACCCTATGACAGACACTGGAATGCACATCCTGTATAACTCGTTCTGGACCACCCCAAAATCCACATAGAGCCCCCCCCCCCGACTGTAGACACTTCTCCTGCTTCAGGGCCCAAACTCTGTGTTTTTGATTGTGTAATTTAAAAATTCCGTGTAATAAGCCTCGTTATGCCTCTTATTGAGAAAACTATTTTTCTGTGATGAAAGTTAGTGAAATTGCAGCTGGCCCCATGGGTGGGGTGGGTCAGTCCCCACCCCCACTTTGGGGCACCCCATGTGGTGCCATAGACACTACATTTTCTTTACCCAGTAATCTCTGGGCAGCTCGGTAGACTGTTTATAGAGCTCACCTGCTGTGAACTGTGCTGCGGTAAACCGGGGCGACAGCGTGTGTGCGCGTGTGTGTGTGCGTGTGTATGTGTGTGTTCTGATGCCGCGCACGGTCTTTAATCCTCTCAGGGACGTGTATACCCAGGAGAGTTAGCTGGACCAAGTGCTACTTCTACTTTTGGGGTTTGGAGGACTCTCCCTACCGGCTTCCATAGTGGCTATCTTAGTTTACATTCTTGTCAGCAATGTAGACGGCTTCCCTCTTCCTCTCCTCCCACTCCTCCCTCTTCCTCTCCT
>PVIC010025224.1:0-25468 GCA_004025085.1 Thryonomys swinderianus
TCTCTATTACTCTTGAGTTTAATACTGGTGTTTATTTAGCCTAAGTCACTGTTTCCAAAACTTTTCTTAAGAAAGAGTAACAAATAGGAAGTTGGCATCTAGTTTTCCGTTAAAGAATATTTTCATTTCAACTTACTTGAAATCGGTAAAAAGTGCCATCATCCTTGAGGGTGAGAACGTGATCTGATATCGGAAAGAAGTAGCCATGGGCAGCCATTAATGTCCCCAAATGCAGGGCCTCCACTGTTTCATGAAAGCAAAGGGGAAAAAAGAACAGAATAGCTTTAAGATTTTATTTTCAAAAGTTTTACTGTTGCCTTACAATAGTATGATAGTTTGTCTATTTAAAAAAATATATTTTTGCTTAATTAATTTTACTTACATACACTTCATGATCACAACTGATATTGGAAATCTGTACCAGTATATGACATGACTTAATTCTCATTTTCCTCATTCCTTTGCCTACTCCACAACCCCTTGCCCCATGTGTACATAGGCTTTGTTTCCTTTATTTTTATCATACATTTTCCTCCACTTTATATACCCCTAACCCCCTTTACCCTTTTAATATTTTCTACTTCACAGTATCTATCATATACTCTAGAATTCATTTATATCTTCAGTTTCTCATACCAGAGAAAAGACATTGTATTTACACACCTATGACCTATTTATTTCACTTATGAGTATGTCCTCAATTTATGTCCATTTGAGCATAAATGACTCAAACTTATCATTCTTTATGGTAGAGTAATACTCCATTTTATTTTTTAAAAACCCCACATCTTCTTTATTCAGTCTCCAGTTGATGGGCATTTGAGTTGTTTCCAAGATTTAGCTATCACAAAGTGAGCTGCTATAAACATGGGTGCACGTATGTCACTGCAATATGAATCTTTTACTTCTTTTGTTTATATACCTAGCAGGGGAATAGCAGGGTCAAAGCTGGATCTAGCTCTTTTACCATGCACTGAAGTGGATTAGAGACCTAAATGTTAAAACAGAAACACTGAATCTTCTGCAAAACAGGTTGGGTAGAACTCTTAGAGACACTGGCTTAGGGAAAGATTTTATGAACAAAACCTCTATAACATGAGAACTAGCAGAAGGAATTAACAAATGAGATCTCACACTATTAAAAAGCTTCTTCACAGCAAGAGAAACCACTGGGAGAGAGAAAAGACAACCAACAACTTGTGAAAAAAATTTGCCAGCTGTTTTTCAGACAAAGGGATACTGTCTAGAACATATAAAGAGCTTAAAAAATCAACCCACCCAAATTTAAAGACCCATTTCAAAAATAGGCATCTGAAATGGACACTTTTAGAGGAGGAAGGAAAAGCAGCTAAGAAACATATGAAGAAATGTTCAACATCACTAGTCATTTGAGAGATCCAGATGAAAGCAGTACTGAGATTTAATTTCTCTCCACAAAGGACAGCTGCTATCTCAAAATTAACCAGCAACAAGTGCTGGTTAGGCTGCAAGGGGAAAGGAACCCTTCTCCACTGTTGGTGGGAACGTAGACTGGTGCAATCACTATGGAGATCAAGGTGGCAGTTCCTCAAAAAAACAGGATAAGAAGTCCTATTCGACCTTCTCTATATTTTTTTTTAAAGCACAATATGCGTTCAAACTCTTTACGTCTCTATCTGGCTTTAGATGTTTTTTCACAAAAGGTACCAAGATGGCGGTGGTTCTTCTCAGTGACTGTACAATGACCCACCTCATCCCACAATCACAGCCCATGAGAAGACAGAAGTTAACACTAGCAAAATACACTCCACTCAACTGTCAGAACTTGACTCCCTTATCTATAGAAGACATACATATTTGCTGTCATTATTCCCCCACAAACAAATTCCACATGGCATTTATGTAGCATTTAAAAGCTTTAAGTGTTTCACTTGCATCACTCCTTTTCCTGTAATCCTGAATATCTCACAATAGCAGCGATTTTTCTAATAATAATGGATCAATGTTATATGATGTTAACAGCGAATATTAAGGCAGGACCATCTGTGTTTTGCTGGGAGCCTATTGCACTTGATTGACCAGGATGGTCTTTATTATTCTAGACAGGACCTAGAAATACAGAAGCATGAAGTTTATTTAACAACTCTGTTCAGAGTACCTTACTGCAATATTCATACTCTACACAGTAGGTGATAATTTCTTCCAAGAAAAGTGCTGATAAATTTGAGTCAATACAGTTATTAGCCCACTTGAGTAGAAAAACATAATGTTTGCTAATTTGAAGCCTAGAAATATGGAACTATGCAAATAGTTTTCTAGTCCAACAAAATATGTAGGTATAGAAAATATTACAAATGATAGATTCATTTATCTGTTTAAGTATCTTTATATACAATTCATGTATAGATGCATTTCTGTTTCTTACACAAACAATTCAAATGGTTCTTTAATTCTAGGAATCTTCCAGAAGTTCCAAGACTATGTGAGCTTTTACCATTCAGTAAGAATTGCTCATTAAGTTGCTTGTTACTATATAGATGAACATAAGAATTTTCCTTTGCCTCTCCTCATTGCATCTAAATTGGCTAATAATTAATTGTCCAGTTTTTAATCTGTTGTGGGGTACAAGGGTGCTCCTTAATATTATTTTCCAAACTTTTAAAATTTGAATCTTTATTGGTACATTACATACACACATCATGATCACACACAATTTTGAAAATGTGTACCAGCATGTGACACAGTTTAATTTGCCTTTTCCCACTCCCCCACCCACCCTACAACCCCCATCCCTATATACATAAGCTTTGTTTCCCTTTTTTTATTACCATCATATTTTTTCTTTCCCTTATTACCTCTATACCCCATTTCCCTTTGAATATTTTCTATTTCACAATATCTACCATATATTCTAGAGCTCATTTACATCTTCAGTTTCTTTAACTGATCTTTTCTTGTAATTTCAATCTCTCATACCTTGTTCTTGCTGATAATAAAGGACTGCCAATTATCTTCTTTTCCATATCTCTGGAAGACTGTTATTAAATATGCTTATCCCCCCACACTCCAAATCAAGTCCATACATTATATGCACATTATACATATCCATCCATATTCTTTCAGTTCAAAATCTTCTAACAGTACATGCTGCTTTCAAAAGCATATCTATATATCTTCATAAAAACTCAAGTTAGGGGAAGGAATAAATATGACACAGAAAGAAAATAAAAGAGCATGTATAAAGGGGGGAGGAGGGGGGATGGGTAGGGAGATGGGTAAAAATGAGAATTAACTTGTGGTATATACTGGTACAAATTTCCCAATGTTATATGTGATTTTGAGATGTATATAAATTGTACCAATAAAGAATTCAATTAAAAAAATTTTAAAAAGCAGAAATTGCTCTGTAGAAGTATGGAGTCACCTGATGTTAATAATTTCAAGATGATGTTCCAAATGGAGCTTCAACAACAAAGAACATAAATACTATAGTTTTGTAATTTAGCATTAACATTTCTATACATAAATAAAAATTGATCTGGAACTAGATTGCAAAAAAAAAAAAACTCAAGTTAGGGTGATTGTGGGAGAAACACTTTGAAAATACCCACTATCTTTTGTTATCAAATTCTATCTAATAATAAGGGTAGTAAACATACGTGCAGGACTTAAGTGAATGAATCTAAAACACCGCTTTGTGTATAGTAGCTACTCAATATAGAGCTATTATTATGCTTCACTATCTAATTGCTGAATGAGTTTTATTCTTCTCCAAAATACTTTCAGGTAAGCCACTTCTATAAAATTGCCATCAACTAAACTCACTGAAGGAAGCCAACAGTTCTAAACAGCATCAGTCATTTCCATTTCCTTTCATTATCATTAAGATCATTATTATTATTTTGTACTAGGGATCAGACTCAAGCCCTTGTGCTTACCAGGCAGGTGCTGTGCCACTGAACTAAATCCCCAGCCCTCCCCTTCATTATGTATTTTATTGACTATAAAATTAAATTGTAAGAAGATGTATGAGGACAGCTGGTCCATAGCAATGGGGAGGTGACCCCCTGGCAAACCCTGTCAAGGGGTATTGGTAAGAGTAACACATGATGTCCACTGCTGATTTTCCAGTCAAGGGGCTCATCTATCTTCTTATATTCATGTACATTCATTTTAGTCCCAGAGTCTATGGCCTGAGGAAATGATATTAGTACACTCACCAGTAAGAATGGAAAGATACATCACATGAGGAAGGTTGCAGATTACAGGTAAACAAAAGAGAAATTGAGTTGCCCAGAAAGCTAATACAGAGCATCTGAAATCTAAGCATTGGAAAGAATGAAACTAAAATAAAACAAACTACAACAAGAAAAAGCCAGTTGGGTACTAAAGTTCTAATGAAGATGAGAAATAATGTGTGAAACTGTGAGGCTGGAGAAAAAAAAAAAGCAGAAGCAGCTAAAGGGCAGCAGAATGTTTTTGACTGCCTGTAGATCCCTAGATACTAGCTCAATTATAACTCATATACTTGCAGGGGATAGAGTATGCACGAAGGTTCTACTTCATTTGTCACAATAGGCAATAAAAATCCTCATTGGAGTGTGGAAGCCGAGCAGTTCCACTGGGACCATCACCCACAAGCAGGCTCAGCAACTGCGCCCTGATCTTCACACTGGGAGAAAGGCCAGCAGTTCTACCCCAGATTGTCCCAAAGTGTGGAAGCTCAGCAGCTCCACCCTGGGCCTCAGTAGCTCCATTCTGGGCCAGAGGCTGCCCCAGAGGCACAGGCATCTGGATCCAAGCAGCCGAGATACTCAGGGCCATTAAAGCAGAGCTCAGGAAAATAGAGCAGTGGTGAACAGCAAAAAGAGGGCCTCTGCAAGGCTCATTTATGAAAATCAAAGCCCACTGGAAGAGTGAAGAAAGTTTCTGCAATAAAGGCGCACTGGACTATAGTGGTTGGTGGCATGACCATCCTGTTCAAGTATCCTTCCTGGTGTTCCAGAACTGAGATTGCCTAAGGACCATTACAAGCTCATACAAGGAAGAAATCAAGAGGATTAGAGCATAAAATAATACAACGGAGACAGAGAATACAGAAAATCAACAAACCAAAGAGTTGGTTCTTTGAAAGAATAAATAAAATTGACAAAACCTTACCCAATCTTATTTTTTTTAAAAAAGGAAAGGCTAAATCCATGCAATTAGGAATATAAAGGGTGAAATCAGATTCAGCAAGAATCCAGAGGATCATCAATCAACATTTACTTGGAGAACCTGTACTCCATCCAATAAGATGGAAAACACAGAAGAAATGGACAGATTCCTAGACACACATAAATTACCAAAGTTAAATGAAGAAGACATCAAAATTCTAGACATTCCCATATCAATCAGTGAAATTGAAAATGTAATTAAAACTTACCAACAAAGAAAAATCCAGGTTCTGATGGCTTCACTGCTGAATTCTACAAGAAATTTAGGGAAGAGCTAATGCCACTATTTCTCGATCTCTTTAATGAAAATGAAAGGGAAGCAACACTCCCAAATTCATTCTTGGAACCAAGCATTACCTTGCATCTAAAAGCTGAGAAAGACCCAACCAAAAAAAGAGAACTACAGGCCAGTTTCTTTAATGAACTTAGACCCAAAAATACCCATTAAGATACCTCCAAACAGAATACAGAGGATCAACAAGAAATCATACACTCTGACCAAGTTAGATTCATCCCTATGATGAAAGAATGGCTCAAAATATATAAATCAATAAATGTAGTACACTATATTAACAGAGTCAAGGACAAACAACGCATGATCATCTCAATATATGCATAAAAAGCATGTGACAAATTCCAACAATCATTCATGATAGAAACAAACCTACAGAAAATTGGAATAGATAGTTTCTATCTCTACCTGATAAAGGCCATCTATGACAAACCAATAGCCAACATCGTACCTTATGGTGAAAAACTGAATCTTTCATGCTTAAATCAGGAACAATACAAGGACATCCACTATCACCACTGTAGCAGTTCTGGAACCATTGGCCACAGCAATTAGATAAAAGAAAGAAATAAAAGGAGAAATGTCCACACAGATCCCACCAACAGTGGAGTTCATGATAGCTCAATCTTGGAAACAACCCAAATGCCCATCAACTGGAGAGTGGATAAAGAAGATGTGGTTTTTTTTTTTAATAAAATGGAGTATTATTCTGCCATAAAGAATGACAAGATTGATTCATTTATGTGCAAATAGATACACCTGGAGGACATGCTAATGAGTGAAATCAATAGATCACAGATAGGCAAATACCAGATCTTCTCTTTGATATGAGCACCTGTAGATGTAAATGGGCTCTAGAAAGTATGACAGTTTTTGTAGAATGGGAAATTTCCAAAGGAAATTTTGGTGTGGGAATGTAATGAGGGGAAGGAATAAATATGACTCTGAAAGAAAATAAAAGAGCATGTATATAGGGGGTGGGAGGTGGGGTAGGTAGGGTTATGGGTAAAAATGAGAAATAACTTGTGTCATATATTGGTACACAAATTCCCCAATATTATGTGTGACTGTGAGATGTATATAAATTGTACCAATAAAGAATTCAATTAAAAAAGAAATAAAAGGAATAAAGATAGGAAGGAAGAAGTTAAATTGTCATTATTTGTGGATGACATGACACTATATAAAAGGTCTGAAAAACTCAGTCTAAAGACTGTTAGGTTTAATTGCCAGATTAGATAGAGTAGCTGGATACAAGGCCAACACTCAAAAATAAAAAGCCTTCTTATATAAGAAAAACAGACTCAGGCTGGGGATTTAGCTGAATGGTTCTGGCATCTGCACGACAAGTGCAAGGTCCCAAATTCAATCCCCAGTACCACATACCACAATGCCAGGCACGGTGGATCACACCTGTAATCCCAGCACTCAGGAGGCAGTGGCAGGAGGATTGCTGAGTTTGAGGCTTGCCTGGGCTACATAATGAGCTCAGGGCCTGTCTGAACTACACAGTGAGACCCTGCCTCAAAAAAAAAAAATAGAATAACAGACTCAAAGAGAACAATAGGGTCCAAAAATGAAATATCTGGGAATCAGTCTAACAGAGGAAATAAAAGACCTTTACTTTAAAAACTATAGCACTCTGAAAAAAAGGAGTCAAAGAGGATATCTGAAAGAGGAAAAACATTGCTTATTTCTTGGTAGGAAGAACCAATACTGGGAAAATGGTCAGATTTCCAAAACTGCTGTATAGGTTGAGTACAATCTCCACTGAAAACATATGAAATAACATATTTCACACAGCTAGAGAAAATATCCAAAAATTTATCTGGAACCGAAAGAGACACAGAACACTAAAAACGATTCAAGGCAACAAAGACATGGCAGCGGGTATCACAATACCCAACTAGAAACCATACTACAAGCCACTGTCATAAAATCAGCATGGTACTGGCAAAGAAACAGACCTGAGGATGAATGGAACAGACTAGTAGATGCAGAAACAATTGTAGATATACTAAGCCAGCTCATCTTTAATAAAGGAACCCAACACCCTCAATGGAGGAAAGACAGCCTCTTTAATAAATAGTGCTGGAAAAAATGGGTTTCAACCTGACAAAGATGAGAACTAGGCTTGTATCTTTCATCACACACTAAACTAAAATCAAAGTGGAGTAAAGATCTTAACAGTAAAACAGAAACATGACACCAGCTGCAATATAAGGTAGGTGAAGCTCTTAAAGCCCCCAAATTTGAAGACCCAATACAAAAGTAGGTTTCTGAAATGAATAAACATTTCTCAGATGAAATAGTAGAAGCAGTAAATAAACATGAAAAAAATGTTCAACATCACAGGTCATTTGAGAGATGCAGATGAAAACAACACTGAGATTCCACCTCACTCCAAAAAGAATGGCTGCTATCAAGAAATAATTCAATCACAAATGCTGGTGAGGCTAAAGGGAAAACAGATCATTTTCTCAACTGTTGGTGCAGATGTAGACTGGTGTAACCATTGTGGAAATCCTTTAAAAAACTAAGATTACAGGTCCCATTTGACCCTACTATTTCTCTACTGGATGTATTTACAAAAGAATTAGATGTATCATAACACAGCAACATAGGCACACCAATGTTTATAGTGCCACACTTTGTAATAGCTAAATCTTGGAAACAGCTCCAAATCCTATCAACTAGTAACTGGATACAGAAGATGTGGTTCTTTTTAAAATGGAGTATTATGTAGCCATAAGGAAACATAAACATGAGAAATCTATAGCTAAATGGATGCACCTTGAGGCCATACTCATAAATGCAATAAATAGGACACACATGAGTAAATACAGTATCATTTCTGTGGTGTGAGAAACCTAAGATGAAATGAGGTCCAAAATGTATAATAGGTATTGTGAAATAGGAAGAAGATACTGAAATGGAAAGGAGAACTAGAGAGAGGACAGGGGAAAACAAAGAAGGGAAAGAAAAGGGAAAAATACAAACAAAGCCTATGTATATGGCAAGGAGAAAGATTGACAGGAGGATAGGGGAATGGAAAAAATTATAATCAAGATGTATCATGTACAAGTTATCAATGATGAATGTGTGATCACAGTACATACAATGTACTAATAAACTCAATAAAAATATATTTTTAAAAATCCTTGTTAATGAGAAAACGTCTGAATTGGCTAGTAATTTTTGACTTTTGTTTCTGAGGTAAGTACTTTATGCTTTGCTTACCTTGGTTATATATATTCTTTGACACTCTTCCAAAAGATATGCAATTTGGATAATTTTAAAATAAAAAATTTTTTGACACTTTCACCTCTTGTTTTAATTCAGAAGTGTTATACTGCCCGGGATGTATTTTTATAGGATTAAAATTTAGTTTCTAAGTAACACATACTTCATGTGTAAGTAAAATCAAAGCGTTTGACTTAATATTTAAGAAGACTGACTTTCTGAAGAGGTTTAGAAAATGAATTCAAACCTAGAGAGATTGAGATTACAGATGCTATAGGTCCCATTACAGGATTTCCAGAAGACAAAGGTCTAGGGCAAAATAAATGTGAAATATTAGAAAGTTAAAGGCTTTTTATGCTTTATATAATCCTATAGTCTTGATATTTCATTTGCCAATAGAAAAAGTAGCTTCTAGGCCGGAGATTTAGCTCAGTGGTTCCTGCACCTGCCTCACAGGTACAAGGTCTTGAGTTCAATCCCTGGTAACCACATACAATGCTGGGTGTGGTGACATGCCCCCCAGCAATCAATACCACATACCACAGTGCTGGGCATGGTGACTCACGCCTGTCATCCCAGCACTTGGGAGGCAGAGACAGGAGGATTGCTGAGATTGAGGCTTGCCTGGGCTACATAGTGAGCTCAAGGCCAGCCTGAACTACAAAGCGAGACCCTGTCTCAAAAAAAGAAAAAAAGAAAAAAGCAGCTGCTGAGTCAATACTGCTCAATGAAAGAACAAGTAAATTTATGAGTAAATGGCCCAACAAAATGTGAAAAACATAGTACTACATGGAGAAATGCCAAAGTAATTATTTTGTCTTGTGATTATGAGCATATTGTTCAGTTCATCCAAAACAATGTTGATGCTCATATTTTTTTTTCAAAAAACTTCTGTACATTTGTGAAGGGAGAATGGAAAAAATTATAATCAAGGTGTATCATGCTACAGATATGTTGTAGTGGAAAAGATAATAATGATATTAGTGGCCTACACATGAGAAAGGGGTCTTAGATGAGCTTGGAGTCATGTTTTCAAGTTGACTTGCTTGTTGTCAGTGGTAAGCATGCAGCCACATTTTGGGCTCACATTGCTCCTACATTTCATCCTCACTTTAATTGTATAGGAACCTGAAAAACCACTGACAGTACTGAAAGAATTTAACAACTAATCCAACAAGATCAGCCTCCCAATACTGCCACACCAGATGGCTCGGCAACATTAATGCCTCTCAGCAATATAATCACTAATGAATCTGTTATTCACTTCACCCACACAGCTAAAGTTCAATAACAATCTTAGTAAAAATAAAAATTCTTGTTTATTTTTTAATTGTATATTCGAGGCATAAGCAAACTCAGAAATAAAAATCCATCTCCAAATAACAGTTATTATGCAAATAGCCTAGTGCAGCTTCGCTAACACTGATGCATTCACAGACCTACTTTACCTCAAACCCTGAAGCAAATAGAATCATCAGCGTCCTTTAAAAGCAAAGAGAATTCTTCAGAGCGTAATTTACTTTTGATCACAATTACTTCAAAATATTAGCAGGATAAAAAGTATAAGAGGATTGAGTTCTTCAGTATGAAGTGCCCCTTATATATGCTACCATCTCACTACTAACATTCTTCTGTCCAGAGATGTAATATCTAGCAGCCTCAGTGCTTCCCAAATACTGTCCATAATTTTGAAACGATAGGAAAATGTTTTTGAGTCAAAAAATAAAACAATTCTCAGTAAATACTACTATATGCCATTCACTTTTATTTTTTGTGCATACTTCAAGCAATCTATTACTTTATATCCAACACACATATAATTATTATATGGGGAGAAATATTTTAGAAGGAAATCCCCACAGAAAGGAAAATGACAGTGGATCAAGGACCTGAAATGCTAAAAAGTAAACAAAGGTAAATTGCTTAATAGAAAAATAACGAGCATTCATCAAGATGATGCTGAGTCATAAAGGAAAGATTTTGTTGGATTTATTACTTAAGGCAAGTGGTCATTTCAGAAATCCAACAAAATATTCTGTTTTTAGAAATAGCATTTGAAAAGGCAAAATTAGTCATGTGGAAAAATCACATATGAACTTTTTATTCTCTAACAAAGTCAAATGAAAATAGACCATTACTATATTTAGGAATTTCTTAAGTAAGACTGTTTTCTCACTAGTAGGAGTCAAAGAAATATCTGGGCTCACCTCTTTTAAACATATTCCACAAAGGAAAATTGTGTCATTTGGTTTTTAGCGACCATTCCTCAGGATATTAAAGTAAACAGTGAATAATAAGGATGGAAAACAGTTGAGATAAAATAGATTTGAGAGAAATAAAACAGATCACAATTCAAATCAACACTGAGAAAAGCTTTAGGTAATTAACAGAAGTAAATGCTTTTTTCTAGTGAAGTATAAAACTCATGCTGGTCCACTGTATAGATAAAAAATCCCAGCTATCTTACTTGCTCGCTGTGTGAATTAGGCAAGAGACTTCATTCCCTGGCCTTGCTTCTTTAGAGGAAATTGATAAAACACTGGTGTCAGAGTTTATTGTGAAGATCAACCGAGATGATACGTATAATGCATGTAAAACAATGAGCCCTCTATTAAAGGCCTCCACAGATGGTACACATGATGAACTGATATGAAGCAACATGTTCAGTAGCACTTAATCTAGTTCAGAAGCTCACAGGGAACCTTGCAGCTAGTGTTGGTCTAAGTTTCCAGTAACACTAAACATTTCTAACTCAATTCCGTCTAATAGGGATACTTGCATGTCCATGCTTACAGCAGCAGCATTCACAGTGGTTAAGTTGTAGAAACAACTTCAGTGTATGAATGGAAAATAATATGTGGCACATATACATAGTAGAGTGTGATTCAGCCTGTAAATCTTGTCAGTTCCAGGGAGATGGATGGACCTGGAGATTATCATGTTAAGAGAAGTAAGTTAGTCTCCAGAGTTTAAAATCACATGCTTCTTCCTATATAAAGTCTTAAAAATAAATAAATAAAAATAAACCTTATAAAGGAGGGAGGGTAGGAAACTATAAGGTAGTCTCCTAGAGATGGGCAAGTGTAATGAAGGAGGAGAGGAAAGAAAGGGACGTAACAGGGATGAAAGTAATCAAAATAGTTATATATATATATATATATAGTTATTTATATATATAGTTATATATATAACTATATATATAAAACTATATATATAAATAACTATATACACACATATACATATATATACGTATGTATATATATATATATACACACACACACACATATAATATACAAGATGCCATAATGAATCTTGCTATCCTATATATTCATATACCAATAAAAAACCCCAGGTTATCAAGCTATGTGCCAATAATGAGTGTCATATTTTGTATCTAGATGTTTCCTTAAAGTCTCATGTGAGAACAGGTGGGACTTTTCAGAGAGGGCTGAATTGACTGTGTGTGCCACTGGGATAAATGGTATGTGGTACTGGATTATCCCACTAATTGGTTCTGGATATGCATAATGGGGAGGCCAACCTGGGTGTGGGTGGCACCATCCAAAAGGCTTATAGTTTGGATGGGATAAAAGGGAAAGGAAGGTTTGCTGTTGCTCTGCCTCCTGCCTCCTCTGCTATGGGCTGTTTCCCACTCTGCAATGCTATCCTGCCTTACAGCCAGCTGACTATGGACAATGAAACCTCTACAAACTGTGAGCTAAAATAAACCTTTCCTCCTTTAACTCATGAGTGTCAGAAATTTTGTTCCAGGAATAAAAAAGTAACCAAGATAATGAGTCTGCTCTATAATATTCCTCTATTTCTTCTTAGGGCAACAAAGAAAATATCTCAGAGAGCTGTCATAATTATGGAAAAAGATGTCTAAAGGCAACACATTTAGCACAGTGGAGTTTAACAAGTCAAATACAGATAGCAGATTCCACGAGAATTCTGCTGGTTCAGTATAGAGTAGGAAGGACTGGTAGGAGGACATACAGAACCTGACTATGTTGAGGAGGGGCAGGAACAGAGGATGTCCAGCAAGTAGTCAGAATGAAGATAAATTATTAGGGAAAAATGAGTTTTCACTGGGAATTTAAAAAAATTAATATGAAAAAAAAACAGTTGAGCCAGGTGAGGTAGTGCACACCTGCAATCCCAGCACTTGGGGTTCTGAGACAGGAGGATTGCTGCAAGTTCCAGGAAAGCTTGAACTACAGAGTAAGTTCAAGGCCAGCAAGATCCTGTCTCAAAAAAAAATAAAAATAAAAAATAATTGGCATCGAAAACAACAGATAATCATAAATTAAGGATCCTTGTCACACACCTACTTGCCTGATATTAACTATAGCACCATAGGAAATTTTTCATATATAAAGAACAATGTTAAAATTTAAAAACATTGCTTTAAAGAGCTCATTTAATGTAGATGTTATACAAACTACATGGTATCAGCAAGTTCATTCCCCAAACTTAGATATTCTATAGCATGACGGATGGTTCCTTTGTTGCACAAAATGAGGTGCATTTTAATGATTCTCTTTTTTTGGCAAAGGTATAAAATAGTATTTTGATGAGAGAAAAATCGTGCTGAGTTCATCCAAACACATTGCAAAGAAAGTATTAAGACACAGAAGAGCCAAGTCTGTGATGAATTGCAGTGGAAAGCAACATTCCATTTGAAATTCAGCATATGCTCTGCAAAGTTTCCATCAGTTAATCTGCATGAATGAGCCGGAAGCAGGTGGGGGCACCCAGTTAACTTTCTAATAGAGATTGTCTGCAGCTTGTGTTGTTTACATCAGACAGAATACACTCCACAGAATGTGCACATCCGGAAAAACACACTCAACTTTAAGTCATGGTTCTTGGTTTCTAGTGCTAATCTTTTTTTTTTAATTGAATTCTTTATTAGTACATTTTATAGCACATGCACATAGGGGGTGGGAGGGTCTAGCGCTCATCTTAATTTAGTGTGCATAGCATCAGTAAGATGCTATTTTTCTGGTCCTCAAGAGTTGACATTTATAAATGTAGCGGTCAATCTTCAAAATTATTCCAATTATCATTCAAACCCAAGCTAGAAGTTGTGGCAGAGAATTCACCACCTTTATCTTGGCTCCTGTGTTAAAGGGAAATTTATTCACAATGTATCACACATTTTTGCCATTGGTCAGGTTGCAAGAGGCCAATAATAAAAACTTCAAATGTGAAATATAAGAGCCAAGTTTAATTTCGGTTGCTTACGAATCATTTCTCACATTTGTGCAGGGTCACTACAGTCCTGAGTTCTGCTTGCACAGAGCAAACACAAAGCATATTCCAGATAGGAACTGGATTTATGTCAAAATTCACTTAGGTGTTTTCAAACACACATTGTGAAACATACACATTTCAAATCAACATTGAGAAATCAATAGTTAATTAATATAAATAATACTTTGTTCCAGACAAAGGCATAGAGGATGGAGTTTTAGCCAATAAAAAATGCTAGAAAGAATTCTCTGAATGTATTTGGTTTGAAAAATCAATTGTCATTCATAAAAAATAAACAGCATAGTCTTCTGTGAACATCTACTAACAGTACCTCTTTTTAAAATCACTGGGCTTTAATGAAGGAAATTTTTTCTTCAGTACCAGGGGTCAAACTCAGGCTCTTGTGCTTATCAGGCCAGAACCACCACTGAGCTACATCCCCAGTCTCTTAATGAAGAAAAATTAACCATCATGAAGTATAAGACTAATTTTGTAGTCACAGCCTTAGTCACTGAGAGTCACTACATTTCAAACCAAAATCAGATAAAGGTTCTTTTTTCTACATATTTGTATTTTCTGTATTTCTTCTGGAAATATCTCTACTAGGGGAGAGCATAAGTCATCAAACTGATGTCAACGACTGTTTAAACAATTTTTATATGTTAGCATCCTTTTTTTTTTTTTTTTTTGAGACAGACTCTCGCTTTGTAGTTCAGGCTGGCCCTGAGCTCACTCTGTAGCCTAGGCAAGCCTCGAACTCAGCAATCCTTCTGCTTCTGCCTCCCAAGTGCTGGGATAACATGCGTGAGCCACCACGCCCGGCACTGTGGTATGTGGTATTGATGGCTGGTGGGCATGACTCCACGCCCAGCATTGTATGTGGTTACTGGGATCGAACTCAGGACCTTGCGCTTGTGAGGCGGGTGCCGGAACCACTGAGCTAAATCTCCGGCCCATGTTAGCATCCTTTAAAGAAAGTCTCACTTTGCATAAGTACCTGTACTATGTACATTTTATCTCCAAGTTGAGTTTAATTTGTAGAACCTCAATGGAAGTTATGACCACTGTGCAACAATAACAATATAACATTTACAGAATCCATGAGGAAGAAATATGTATGAGCTATTAGAAAGATTAACACACATCCCCACAAATTTTTCTATTTTGTTCAAAATTTGTTGAGGCTTTTAAAAAATTAAAATCACCTAGCCTTTATAAGCACATAATTTTGTAAGATTTTCATAAAGTGCACAACTTACTTCTAGAATTCACATCAAGAAATAGCAGATGCTGTGGTAGATACTAACAGCAATGCTGATGCAATCTCAGTGGGTGTAATCTCTGTCCATAACAGGAACGAAGAGACCAGAGTGTCACATGTCCGGACAGTGGTCATCCTCTTGTCATTGAACATAATAGCCTAATGCATATTAATTTTCCCCTCATTTCAGATATTCCAGTTTTTAAAGTTTTCATTGTGAAAAACATTCTTATCAGCATGAAGAAGCCATGTTTCACAAATATCTCCAGATTCATTTCTCCTCTGGATTCTCCTGCTGTATTTTCAACATCCTCATGCCATCTCCACTTGAACACTGAATAAGCATCTCAAGATCAGCGTGTCAAAACTCATTGTTGAATTTCACCTCAGACTCACTTTTCTCAGTCTTTCCAATTTCATTTAAATTTAGTGATTTTTTTTTTCCACTGCTCAGACCAAAAATTTTGGATCCTTGACACAGGCATTTCTTCCACTCATTGCATCCAGTTCAGAAGTGCAGACATTTCCTGCCTCCAGATGGACTTGAGGACTTGGCTTTTGTCTTTTCCTCAGGTAGCAGAGGGGAGAGGTGGGAACTCCAGTGGTCCCACAGGTTGTGATGCTCCAGGACAGAGCTACCCCAAGATCTTCATCACAAGGATTATTGCTGACGTCTGCCCTGCCCTATGGGAATTTCACCTACATAATTGCAGGCATCTGCCTTGTCTTCAGCATGCTGGGATTGTAGGTGTGAAAGCTTGGCACCAAATAAAAGTGTAGCAAGCTCAGATATTTCGTATTTTGCTGCCCAGAGAGGTATGGGTCAAACTCAAGCTCCAATTCTCTGATTCTCATTTGCTGCCTGTTTGTTGGTTGATTTGCCTTGTGCTGTTGGACTCACAGGGGTCTGGGGCTTGCTGTGAGGGTTCTGGTTGCATCCTCCTCCACTGTTTCCCACACTTCCTTCAGCTAGACTCAAGTAAAAGTCACCATATTAGATACATCATCTCCTCCTACATGGTGTAAAACAGAATTCATGCTATACATACTTTCATTTTGCTTCATTTCTCATGTAGTACTCCTATTGCTTACCCCATAATTTACCTATTTGTTAGTTATTATTAATCTCTTCCAATGAATGTCTTAAGCTCAATATAAGTAAAGCCATTTTCATTTGGTTGATTGTTTGACCTGCTCTCTTATCAAGTGCCTTAAGTTTTGATACATTCAACTTTAGATAAAGTGAATAAAGAACCTTATTCACAATGGTTCAAATTGTGATTTATCATTCCTATAATGGCATAAGGTGGCATGCATTCAGTAGAAATCATACCTTAAATTTTTAATTTTGTCCTTTTCATGGGATAGTAAAATGTATTATATTCTCTCACAGTGCCAGCTATGGGTGTATTCTCACATATGTCTTTGTTATTTTTTCATTGCTGGAGGAAAAGACCTTACACTAACAAGTTAAAGGAGGAATGGTTAATTTTACCTCACAGTTTGTAGAAGCTTCAAACCACAGTCAGCTGGCTCCAAAGCAGGGTGGCATGGCAGAGGGCCTCACAGAGGAGAGAGAGCACGTGGCATGGCAGGCAGGAAGCACAGCCACTTGCTTCTTTCCCTTTTCATTCTGTCCAGCCTACAAGCCTGCTGGTGCACTGGCCCCTGGGGTGGGTCATCCCCTGCCAGTAAATACATCATTCACACGCAGAATTGTGCTAAACCAATCAATGGACTAATCCAGTATCACACGCCCATGATCAAGTCCCCTCCCCAAAGCCCCACCTCTGAGCACACGGAGCCTTGAGGCACATCTAGATCTAAACTATTACAGCATGTTTATTCTATACTATGCTAAGCTTTCATGATTAGTGGTTTAGAGGTAATAAATGTATTTCTGACATTTTTAGCTTTTGATGGGTTGAAAAATCTGTCTGTACATAGCAAGAAAGAAAAAACATTCAGAATTATCTAGAATGGAAGGGTTTTTAGACTAATGATGAGGATGGAGGTGCTTCAACTTCTCTTGACTCTTGTAAGAGACACAAATTAGCAGTATTAGAAATTAAAATATTACTTATAACAGATGCCCATTAAACTAATAATAAAAACTATGAATGACACTAAGCCAAAAACTTTGATAATTTACATGAAATATACCAGTTAATTAAAAGATACTAATAACCAAAAGTTATTCACTACAAAACTAGTAAACTAAATAATCTCAGCTCTGTATAAGGATTGATTCAATCATTAGTAATTTAAAAAAAAAAAAAGCAATGGGCCCAGATAGTTTACTTGGGAAAAAATAATGTCAGTTCTCCTAAATGTTTTCCAGAAAACAGAAGTAGAGGCAACAAGTCTAAATCTTCCATAAAACTAACATTATCTTAATACTGAATTGAGATTAAGGTATTGTGAGAGAGAAAAATGATGAAGTTTTCTGTTACTGACAGAGAAACAAAAATTCTCAACAATATACTATCAAATATAATTCAACAATTAATATAGTTTCACACCATAAGTAAATCTATCTCAGATATGCAAGTGTATTTAAACATTTGTAAATTAATGAATATAATCTGTGATATGAACAAGCCACAGATGAGAAATTACATGATCATATCAATTAGTTCTAAAAATTATTAAAATTCAACTCTTGGGAAACTGATATGTTGAACTGGACTTGGAGAAATAGTCCACATTCACCTATTTGAACACTCAATACTTCTAAGTTCTAATTAATTCTAACGTGATTTGTAGACATAATGAAATACCAATCAAAATTATATAAAGCTCTTTTAAAGATTCTGACAGAATGATTCACATGAATGGCCAAAAACCCAAAATAATAAACCCAATACTAATGAATAAGAGCACTGTTAGAATTGTTACACTATCTGATTTCATGACTTAGTTTTGAGGTATAATAGCCAAGACAGAATGATACTGACTAAATAATAGCAGAATCTAAATAGAACAAAATAGAGCTGCCATATGTAGACGTTCATAGATTTAACTGATATTGAGCAAAGAAGCAAAGATGATTCAATTAAAAATGACAGTCTTTTCTAGCATTAGTTATTGTTGCACAGTCAGTTGTTACCTGCAATACAATGAAGCCAGACACAGACTTCTAATGAAGTTCAAAAATTTAAAAAACTATTGTAAATCATCTCTATCTTATAGTGATCCAATTTATGATTTCTCACCTTTATGATAGTGTAAAAGTGTCACAAATTTAGTAAAAGCCATACTTCATATTTTGCTTTTTTTTGCTAGTGACAGGTAGAATGTCTTCTCACAATCTCCCAATAGGCCACATGATCACAGTGTGCTATGTTATGATTTGGGTAAGTTTGGTGGTATTTTTAATTTATTTTGGCTAATAATATTTTTACCTCATTAAGTCACCATCTAATCCATTAGCTGCATCCCTATGCATTTACCCAAATGATAAGACAACTTTGTTTGTGCTCACAAAATCCAACATATGAAAGTTTACACTGGGCTGGTGATGTAGCTCAGTGGTTCTGGCTCCTATCTTGCAAGTGCAAGGCCACAAGTTTGATCCCCAGTACAAAAACAAAAGAAAATAAAAAATTTTACAGAGGTTTTAGTCATATCTTCAAAAACTAACAATGACCAAGATTTCCCTCAAAAAGTAAACAAACTACATCTATACAATATAAGCTTACCTAGTATGGAAAACTAATCAAGTTATCAACAAATTACTCAAAGATACATGAATAGATTATAAATATATTTTGCTAACTGAAAGAATCCATGTCTGTTGTCTCAGAGGAAAAAGTACAAATGATCAATAAATATATGAGAAATACTCAATATCTTTAACTATTAAAGAAATACAAGTCAAAATTACATTGAAGTTCTCTCTTACCCAGTGAGAATGCCTATTACCAGAAGAGGGGGAAAAATTATGCTGTGAAGATATGGAGGAAAGGACCAATTATATATCACTAGTGGAAATATAAATTTGTACAATTACTACAGAAAACAATACGATATTTCTCAAAAAAACTAAAAATAGAACTGTTATGTGATTTAGCTCTTTTGGCAAGCATTGTTTACAATGTCAAGCCTATGTGCCTGTCAACAGATAAATGGTCAAAGACAATGTGCTATATACAGAAGTGTCTTTAGTTGTGCTATTCTGTCTGCTGGAGTGTCTTGAACCAAGTGAAAATGTTTACTTTTCGTGACTATTCCAACTTCAGAGAAGAGCCAGAAATTTCACTGTGCCAGTGAATAAGGTGGATAAGACACACTCTAATTGTTTTAAGAGCCTGCTTTTCCATGAGTTGGCACTGAGCAGCCACATTCACCATATTATTTTTGCTCTACTGACTGAGCTAGCCAGGCAGCTACACCATATTATTTTTAAAGCACAATTCCAACTTGTAGAGACAGGAAAGTACACTTCTAGAATTGCTTCAGAAAGTGGCAGTAAAGTGTGTTCAAAGTGAGAGAGGGTATTCTGAGGGATATTAATGATGATATATGTTTTACTGTAATAAATTTTAAAATTTAAATATTCTTTGTGTGTATTCTGATCACCCCTTGTACACAAAGGAGTAACACAGATTATTATGTGGAAAATAAACCACATTCAGAAACCAAGTATCACATATATCTCATATATGTGGAATATAATGGAAAAAAGAAGAAATGAAAGTAGATGGGGCCAAGTAAGACAGACAACTATGAAAGTTAGATATAATCAAAGCACATAATATGCAGATATAAAAATTTCACTGGGGTGGCTTGCCTGGGCACCACAGTGAGCTCAGGGCCAGCCTGAACTACAAAGCGAGACCCTGTCTCAAAAATTAAAAAAAAAAAAATTCACTGGGAAAGTCATTGTTTGGTATGTTTAAAATGTGCTAATAATTATAATTTTACAAAAACAAGTCACTCCAAAAGCTACATATTGTGTGATTTTACTTATACAATATTTTAGAAAACTATAGAGGTGATAAATAAATTAGCGATTTCCAGAAATTTATTAAAGGGGGTTGAATAGGTGAAGAACAAAATTTTTAAGAAGGGGAAGCTATACCTTGTAATGTAAAAGTGAAAATGTATCACTGTATTTTTGAGCAATACAACTGATTTACACATGTGTGAAAATATCTCATGGAAGGAAAAAAGTTGTTGAACTAAAAAAACTTGTAAAATGCTTTTAAAGACTAAAGACAAAGGAAACCATTCACAACCACTCTACTGTGGTTGGTAATATTACACTTTGCGGGTACAGGCTAGCAATTCGGATAACAATTCTGTGTGTGTGTGTGTGTGTGTGTGTGTGTGTGTGTGTGTGTGTGTGTGTGTGTACTTGAATTGAAGAATTAATGGGCAGCAAATGGTGTAAGCTGTTTCTTATCTTGGAGTGAGAAGTTATAAACAAAAGATTAGAAGGATCCATGAAGTACTTTCCACCTTTATATAGATACAGATGGCTACATATGAACATTTTTAAGTGGGTTGTGAACGTGTTAGTTCACACACATATACTTCCTCCTTCTATTAACTGACAGAATTGAGAAGAAATTGCATCCAGTGGAATGAGTGCACCTAGGCCTGGTTTGTAAAAGGGTACTTCAGTAAAAGGAAACACAGCCTCCTGGAGAAGTGAGCAAATGGACAGTCATGGCTGGAGAGGTCAGGGAGCCAGGAGAACCTGTCAGGGCCAGAGAGGAAGGAAGGACTAAAAACAAAACACAAACAACTTAAACAAAAAATCCTCACAAAGATGGTGATAAGCCAAAAAGACACAGGAGCCAACAGAAAGAGTTTCCAGTGGTCAAAGAAAAACTAAGTAGTATTGGGTTACATCTCAAAGTATAAAATTAACCCCATCCTAATTTCTATGGTTACACAGAAATTATTGAATGACAATTAACTGAATAAATAGTGACAAAAAACAAAGCTACCATAGCAAAGAATCCAAATAAGACAGATACTTAGATAGATACTTCACCCCAAAAAAGATACTTCACACAAAAAGGTGGAACACAGTCTCCTACTCTTTCAGTTTGGGGTATGTTTAGCAACTTCTTTCTAGAATAACTATGGAAAAATGGAGGCTGACGGGTCCTTTATGATGTATTTTTTATCAGCAGTGACAAGTCATATTTATAATATAGACCCTTAGATGTAGATTACTAACTGAAAGAAGACAGCCTAGAAGGAATCATGTTGACTACATGCTCCCATTTGTACAACACTCTGGGAACGACAAAACAAGAGAGACGCTAAAACACAACACTGTTTCCCCGATGTGTGGTACTTTCTCCGCTATGGTAAAAATGAAACCATAATACCAGCCTGATCATCAAATCCCAATGCAGGGACAATTTATAATATCTGATCAGTACTCTTCAAAATTCATGGTCATCACAAGCGAGGAACATCTGAGAAACTGTCCTATTCCAGGCCAGTCTGAGGAAGCGTGACAACAAACTCCAATATATTAAGTGGAGGGAAGTCTGAGGACAGATAAAGAACACTGGGTAAAAACAAAGGAAATCTGAATAAAATAGCAATATTGGTTACTATTAACTTCCTTTTCAATTAATTTGGTTAATGCAAATATTAACCAGTATTGTTTTACAGTATAACAAGTGTATTCTGCCAAGGTAAGAAATAGTAGGAAAAACTTAAGTTCTGATATGGAAACTTTGTAATCTTTTGATTTTTCTTTAAATTCAAACTAAGATTTTTACAAATAAAAGCAAACTACAATGGAGAGTATTACTTCTGCTACACAATCTGTTGTAAAGGTCTGTGGAGGAAACGAAAGAAACAAAGAGGAGAAAGAAGCTAGAGTGTTTTACAGAAGTGAGTGCCTTTCCTTGACAGAGAATTAAAGACCGAGTAGGGGACTAACGCAGGAGAGATCCCTGCAAAGCAATGCCAGGCGCACATTTCGCTGGGTGCCCCAGAGAGGTGCCCTTTGTCTGGGACGGCAGCACGCCAGAGAAAGGCAGAGCTGGCTCTTGAAAACCCTTATTTCATACCTCTGAGGAGGGAGAGACTTTGAACAGATAAACGTGGAGAGTACAGGAACACAACAGTAACCGCTGGATGTGTTTGTTACTGCTGCTTTGGAGACACTGTGCTAGATACCTTACCTGCACGGTCTTTTTTCCTCACAATAAACACAGACTTTATTCTTCAAAAGATTATCTTCCAAATGTGGAGAACAGACTAGAAGGTGGTAGGGCTGGAGCTTTCTAGGGAAAGTGATGGATCTTTCCATTTTTGGGTGTGTGCAAGTATGACTGATTTTTCAGCTTTGAGTAGGTACATGTACATAGCACAGCTTGATTATTTTTTTTTGATCCCCTTCCTTCTCCCTCTCATCTTCCTCTTCAAAATCTCCTTTCATTTTCATTCTTAATAAAAATTAATCTTAATAAGATTACTCTTAATAAGGTTATTAATCTTAATAAATTAATCTTAATAAGGTTATTAATCTTATCTCAGGTCTATGATATATAATGTTTACATTCACTAAAGTTATTAGGTTCCTGTACATAGCAAATCCTATTCCACTTATTTCTCCTCTCCCCCTTTGCCTCTCTGCCTTGTTCTAGTGAAGCTTTCCATTTCCCAGTCTTACCCCTTGTCTCCTTCCATCCATTTTTTATTCCACTCCTTGTTCGAACTCTGCTCTACTCAAATGAGAGGTATTATATGGCGTTTAAGCTTGTGTGTCTAATTCATTTTATTTAATGTCATTTTTTCCAGGTGCATCCATTTCCTTACCAAGGTCCTGAATTTGTTCTTCTTCACATCCTTTCTGTCTGTTTGGCTGTACTCTGTGCTTGAAAGCAATTTCAAGTATTCTGTGCTGCTGAGAAAGATACACTTTGATTGTAGTCTTTGCCTTCGGTCTATCACCCAGCTCATTGCATCAACTTCTTGCACAAAGAACCTGTCCCCTAAACTCACCGGCCAGAATCACACACGCTAGTTCTTCCACACTGGATCACACTGACCTACGGCAGGCCAGCACACTCTCCTGAGCCTCACTTGGGCATTTATGAATATCCAGAAAATTTGAATGGAAGATAAAGAGAAATTAAACTCAATTTTAAGGGAAAAACACTTACTTTAATTTTCTTTGACACTTGGAATAAATGTTTGTTTTATTTTGATACAGAATTTAAGACATTTGAGCTGATATATTACTTTTGACTAATGAAATTCAGAGTCAATGTTTTTATTGAAACTGCTAACCATTCTCAGTTACATTTAAATGTAAGGATTTTAAAGCTGTTGTTATGTATCTAAAACAAATCACACCGTATAACATAACAAGTGTCGAGAATTTGTTAAATTTCTAAACCATTCAGTATAGGAAACTTCAAATGCCAAACTTCCTTTTTGTTCAGAAGTACATTTATTTTTTGCTTCTAATTTGCAGGTAACTTGTATTTATCGTGTTCATTGCAATGGTTAAATTTAGCTAATTAACATTGGCACTGTCTCACATGGTATGTTTATGATAAGAACATTTCATCCACTCTCACACTTCTTAAGAATATATAATCATTAGCTTCAGTTACCATGTTGTGTAGCTGATCTCTTGAACTTATGACTCTTGTTTAACTGTGGTTTTGTAGTTTTTGACCAATATCTCCTTGCAAACCCCACCACCAACAATGATTTCTCCAGCTTTGGTAATTACCATTCTATTCTCTACTTTTAAGAAATCAACCAGTTCAGAGTACACATATGAGTGAGATCCTGCAGTAGGATCTAGGCCAAGCTATTCACTTTGCACGATATTGTCAAGGCTTAACCACGTTGCAAAGGACAAGATTTGATTTTTAAAGGCTGAATAGTATCTATATTCTACATCTATAACAAAGCAAATCTGTCTCTTTCCATATAAATATCTGTGGCCTTCATAAATATGTACATCTATATTTATATATTCCAGATTTTCTGTGTCCCCTTACCTACTGGTAGACACAGGTTGATTTCATTTCTTGACTCTTATGAATAATGCTTCTATGAATATGGAGTATCCTGCCAGATTTTGCCTTTGAATATGAATCTTGTAGTGAGATTACTGAAACACTGAAGCATATGGTGGTTCTATTTTTAATTTTTTGAGGAAGCTCTATACTATTTTCTATAATGGCTATACTAAGTTACATCACCTCTGATTTTCATTATCATCTAGTGTGAACACAAAGATTATTTCAACCTGTATACATTAAAATACATTAAAATGCTAGAATGTTAAAAGTTTAAAACTCAAGTGAAAAGCTCCATGGACTAGAGCAGCTGGAGATGAGCCCTGGGAACCTTGACCTGTCTGTCCCTCCAGTGATGTGCTTTAACCCACGGGCTCCTTTCTTCCTGCCATGGGTGTGATGCTGCCTTTCCTAACAGTAGCTTGAGATCACAGTTTGAGAAGACACTATTGGAAACAAATTCTAAAACTGCAAGTGTATAAAAGCAACACAGCTTGAGACCTACTTATGCAGAAAAAGTGCAAGTTATTTTTCACATAAAAGTGCTATTAATGAACTTCAGTTTAATTACAAAGGTATCTGGCTGGAATGGTATACCAAGGGAAATTATGGATAAAGGGAGGATGGTTGAATATATTTTAATTATACTGATACTTCAGCATTTTCAGAGTTTGAATTTAAGAGTTAAGAGGGAATTTGAAATTGGGATAAAAAAAATATGAGCTGTGAATAACAAATGGTAGGTACCAAAAATTGTTATCATATAATCAATAAGGCAACTAATTGTTTGAATTAATCTGTTTTTGTTAACTAAAATGGTAAAATTAATAAAAATAGTCTGCAGGGCCGGGGCCTTAGCTCAGTGGTTCCAGCGCCTGCCTCGCAAGCGTAAGGTCCTGAGTTCAATCCCCAGTAACCACATAGAATGCTGGGCGTGGAGACACGCCCACCAACAATCAACACTGCATACCACAATGCCGGATGTGGTGGCTCACGCCTGTAATCCCAGCACTCGGGAGGCAGAGACAGGAGGATTGCTGAGTTCGCGGTGGCTTGCCTGGGCGCCATAGTGAGCTCAGGGCCAGCCTGAACTACAACGCGAGACCCTATCTCAAAAAAGCCAAAAAAAAAAAAAAAAAAAAAAAAAACAAAAAAAAAAAAAAAAAAAAAAAAAAAAAAAAAAAAAAAAAAAAAAAAAAAAAAAAAA
>PVIC010025225.1:0-25457 GCA_004025085.1 Thryonomys swinderianus
TAAAAGAGCATGTATATAGGGGGTGGGGAGGTGTGGGTGGGTGGGGATATGGGTAAAAATGAGAATTGATTTGTGTCACATATTGGTACAAGTCCCCCAATGTTACGTGTGATTGTGAGATGTATGTAAATTGTACCAATAAAGAATTCAATTTTTTAAAAAAGTTGAATCTGAACCACAGTGCCCCGTGAGCCCTTGACCCACTCTGCACACAGAGCCGTGGATTTGATTCCATCCCACTACATCTACACAAAGAAAGTCTCTCAGGCAAAGTCCCTTGAGTGTTTTGGAGAAGCTTATGCCAAAATGATTTTTTTCTTTTAAGACTTGCATCACAGGTGCCTGGGAATCAGGTTTCAACCCTACTTTATCATACAGTCATCTAATTTTGTATTATAGTCATTTATTTTTTCTGTTCCTTTTTCATCTCATTTCTTCTCAGTGAGAATTTGCAAAATTCTAAATCCAAAACTGAGATGAGCCTTCACTTCAGGCGACATTGGCACAAAAAGTTCTTGTGCTTTTCAACTGGTTAATTCTTCCCACAAAGAGCAATAAATTGACAGCACAGCATGCACGTAAAGAAACTTTGAATGGAATTGCTCTTTTCTTGTTAATGTCTCCTACTTGCTTATGCATTTATTTTGGTGTAATCCAGTAGGGAAACACATGCTAATGTACGGTGTATTTATTTCCCAAACCATCGTAAGAGTAAAATAAAAGAATTGTTGACTTAAGTCAGGTAGCACCTGCACCTACCAGCAAAGAAGAGGTGCTCAGGTGTGTACTGAATAGAGAAATGATGAACAGTTTGACGGACAGACAGAGTGACACGTGGATGAAAAAAGTGTGTGAAAGTGTGCTGAAGGGATGGAAAAGCTGAACACAGGCATGAAAGGGCCAGGAAAACAGAATTAGAAAGGATAAAGAAAAACAGGGCAAGAAAGACATGGAAACAGAAGACAAATTTTTGCATGTGTGACAGACAGAACCTGTGTCCAATGCTGGTAATTTCAATGACAACATTTTGTGCACAATAAACTCATTAACTGCAAAAAAAAAAAAACCTTTAAGTTAGAGTTTCCAAATAACCATCCATTTTAAATAACAAATTTGTGAATCAGTATTTTATTTTTACCTGGATATGATAAATATGCAGTTGAATGTGTAGTTCTTTTACTATCAGTGAGACAGAAGATTTGAAGCATAAAAGGCAGCTTCACAATGAATATGTTCGTCTCCGATGAAGTACTTTCTCCACTGACTCACACGTTGTTTCCTCTGTTTCTGAGGGTTTTTTTTTTCTTGCAATATACCAGCCCATCTTATCACAAGCCAATCGAATCTCCAGTGATTGTAGAATTTGCTTCTAGGAGATTTGGTATAACTTATTTGAAAGAATAATTGTGAGATGTCAACCGGTGAAGTAAAAGCCAACTGTGTACAGAGCCTGCCTGTCCAGCGGTTGTTTGATGTTCACTCCTCAGGAACCTGTAGGATTTAGGCGAAAGTCAGCAGCTCTGGGGAGCAGCCTGGCGATGTCATCCGTCGAGCACGGTCCCATGTGGGTGGGAAGCACAGCAGCCCTTACATCTGCATTTGCCGGGATGGCTGTGACTATTCTCAACACAAATTCGATTTAGATGTACTTTTAAGTGTATCTTGTCAGCCTAGAGAAGTGGAAGCGTTCACCTTTTCAGAATCTAAAGGTCATTCCCTCACGCCGCAAGGAATTTAAGAGCACTGAGTTGTCTGAAAATATCTTTTGAAATATTACCTTTAAAATAATTGTGTATAGAACAGCCAAAAATATTTGAGTAAGAGAAAACACATACCTAGAAATGAAATCTTCCAGTTTTATTAAATTCATTGCACACTTAAGTCACTTTTTCTCAGCTGCTCCCGGTGCTCGTTTAGCATGAAAATAGGGGCATGTTAAATGCAGAGAGGTGCCCCACATAAGTGTATTTTCTAGAACATACAAGTGTAAAGTAATGGATAATACCTTTGCTTGTAAGAGACTTAAAATATGTGCACGTACAATTAATTTAAAGTCTCCACTGTCAGAGCTCTCGCAGCTGTGCCTGGCGGAAGGGAGCCGTCATGGCGCTGCCGGAAGCCTTCGCTCGGAACTCACTGGTCACCGACACTTCCGCAAGTTCGGGCCCAAGAGGGAACCTCGGCCCTGTTCTCTGAGGCCGCCCTGCTGGACCTTCTTATGGATAGCTTAATGGAATGTTTTGTACTGATCAAGTTCAAAAACCGCCTCGCCATATCGCAAGCTTCTACCCATCAATCTGGGATACCTTTTTAAAACGTGGCAGACTGATGAGAGTGGAAAAGCAATTTCTTCTGTTTACTTACATATAAAAATACTCGCAATTATAATTTCACTTATCTAAAACACACACAAGCTCTCCTTTGCTCTTTGATCAAACTAGATTTCTATTCATAGTCAACAGCTTCTAAATTAAAGTCAGTTATAATTTTGATCGATCTGAACACTGGGATTTTTAGATTTTTGTCCTCCTAAATACAAACTTGAAAAAAATTAATCATTGACTGGCAGTTTCCTTTCCATTCCTCAAAAACAAAAAGATCCTCAAAACTAGCTTGAGGGCTATATGTCTAAAAATAAGTTTTGAATCAAAGATTTACTGTTCACCTTGTTAACTCATATGACATAAGCATAAGATGGCAAATGGGAAATAAGTATCTGGGGGAAATCTGTGTATATTTCCCACATATGTAAAACATATCTGTGTGACTACTTCAGAATTAAAAGGGCATTCAGAAAGCACTGCTTCCCAATCATCTTGCTAATTGTAGCAATTAGTTCTTTCAGTTTGTTGTGCTCCTTCCAGCCTGCTGTGTTGAAAATATTGGCGGATCATGATTTCAATAATAATATAACCTACATGATTGTGTTTTATTGTTTAAAAATCAGAAGTAGAGGTCAATTCAGCATCGTTGAATGTAAAAATAAATCCTTATGATGTGTTTCACCATACTAGTCAAGGTTTTAGAGGTTAATGGATTTAGTTGTGGAAAAAAAAATCTTTATGTCTGAAAATGTAAGGAGAAGGGCACATGTGCTTGAGGTACCGGAGTGGATTGGGGTCCCAGCTCACAGGCTCATTAGCTGAGACACATCCATTTTTGCATCTCGGCTTTAACCTACAGAAATACAAGTGATCATTCTCATCTTAAATGGCTGCTGTGAAGATTCAAGATGTAACATGCAGACGATCTAGTGTTGATCTTTGTCTCTCCCCTTCTGGTGTTATTCTTATTAAAAGAGCACAGACTTTTCCGGGCAGCGTTGGGCCTGGGGAAGCCTGAGTAGGAAGTAGAGGTCTGTGTGTCTCCTCACGCCCGACCGCACGGTTTTTTTCTCACATTCGCACCGTGCTTCTGTGAGGCGTATTTGTCACAGCGGCTGAATCAGGGGTGATATTATTATGAAAAGTCCACACGCACCTCGAGTTTCCGCCTGTGTACTGTGAGTTCCTGTGGGTTTGGACAAACGCGTCAGGCCGCATCTCCATCGCACTGTGACGACGCCGCTCCACTTCCCCAGCTGCGCCCCGTGAAAGGGTCCTGTCAGAGTCTCTGTGGCTTTGTCCTCTCCAGAGTGCCCCGTGCTGCCGTCGGAATCGTGCGGTGCGCGCGCTGTTCAGACTTCCTTCCTCGCCGAAGCTTTCCCGGCGCGCTCACGCCTGATGGCTCCTTTCTGGTGACCACTGAGTAATGTCCTGGGCTGCGGGTGCTCCGGAGCGAGCTCCAGCCCCAGGAGGACCGTCTCGGCCTCCACCGCGGGGCGCTTCGGCATGCAGCCTGCGGCCCTTGGCGTGCGGGCCTCTCGTGCACGCCTTCCGTTCTTAACTCCTTTCGGGAAACACTCGGGAGCCTGAGGTTGGGTCTGAGGACAGGACCCGGTGGGGCTTGGGAGGAAGTTGCCGTGCTCCCGTCTGCAGCGGCTGCACGGGCGGCTCCATCCTCGCTGGTGCTTTCTAGTCAGCCTCCCTCTGAGTGAGGCGGTGCTGAAACCAGAGTTTAAAGAAGAGTTTCACAGGAGAGAAAGGGGGCGGCCATCTCTGGAACCCTTCCAGGCAGACTCCCTGGGTCGCACCCTCCACAGCCTGCGCCTCGCACGGTGCTACAGCAGCTCAAGACGGAACACCGTGCAGCTTGTTCGGGACGCCGGTGCAGCCGGGTCCTGCTCGCTTGTGTGAGCTGATGTGCAGACTCGCTGGGCTGGTCAGAGGCCTGTGGTCACAGTGGACAGGTCGGTGTGGGGCGCGCGGCCAGTAACGCTTTGCATGTGCTCATCCGGACGTGGAGGCTGCACAGACAGCACCGGCCACCCAGAGAGGGGACAGAGCAGGACACGCGCAGATACTACCGCTCTCTTGAAACATTGGAACAAACGTGATCGTTAAAAGGATCACATTTTTCTGCCTCCAAATTGCCAAAGAAAGCCTCCCTGTTGCCCGGGGTAAAATGGGAATAAGTTTCCTCTTGCTCTAGGGTTTGGGGTAAAGAGTGTCTGGGGCGAGCTGTGAAAGGACTTAGCGTATTTTCTGACTCACCGTCACTGTGGAGTGTGGGGTTGGATGCCCGGAAGGAAGCGAGCGATGCCGGCGGGGAGGCGAGACTCTGGTTAACTGTCCTCGGGGTCCACAGAGAGCAGGAAGAGGCGCGGGACGGAGCAGGAGGAGGAGGAGGAGCTACCCGAGGACACCGCTGCAGGAAAGCAGCGCACAGGTGCGAGGCGTCGCGTCCCGGCGGACACCCGCGGCCAGGACCGGGGAGGGAGCGGCTCCTCTCTCTGGATTTGCTCCCTCGGCTTTCTGACCTTTTGTCCCCGAAGAGACAGCCACCCTCAGAGCCGGTCACTGAGAAGATGGGGCGACGGTGCTGACGTCTCCGGCTTCCCCATCCGGAGCCTCCGCGGTGCCCCGAGCGGGTCCTCCCTGCCGTGCGTGCGGGGAAGCAGTCACGCCGGCTCGTGATGCAGAGCGGGCCGCAGGCCGAGGTCCGGACGCGGGGGAGGCAGGGAGCTACCCGGCCGGGGCTCAAGAGGAGAGCTCGGAGCCTGCAGACCCCGCGAGAAAGAGGCCGTTAGCACCCCGCTTAAGGTGAACATGGAGATGTCACGTACTACAAGGGAAAATTGACTCTCAGAAAGGTTTCTTACTGTTGATATAAGAATAATGTGATTTTTTTTAAGAATCCCATTCAGCTAGTGACAAGTAATAGACTTGCGTGACTTCATTTTCTAAGACTTAAAATTATACTAATATGCAGTAACATATCTTTTCCATTGGCTATCCGCATTGAATTTATATTGTTTGTGTGGGATCCTTGAGTAATTTTAATGCTGATTTTTAAAGGCGTTTTGAATTGTTAGGCATCTTCGAGGTGGCTTCCTGGTAACTTGTACTCTGCTACGCGTGCTTAACTCAGTTTGGGGGGATTTTTCCCTTTAGATCTTAAAGAGATGATCGCTTTTCTTGTTCCACATACAATTAAACTCTCCTATTAAAAGCTTAGTTACATCAATATTAACTTCAATATTTACATCAAAATTAAAAGCTTAGTAATCAATATTGGGCAGAGATTCAGCTCAGTGGTTCCAGCGTTGGTCTGGCAAGCGCAAGGTCCTGAGTTTGATCCCCAGCACCACACACCACAGTGCCAGACGTGGTACCTCTCATGCCCATCATCCCAGCACTCGGGAGGCAGAGGCAGGAGGATTGCTGAGTTCAAGGCCTGCCTGGGCTCCATAGTGGGCTCAGGGCCAGCCTGAAGTACAAAGCGAGACTCTTGTCTCTCTCACACACACACACACAAAGTAATCAAACACCATTTTATTTATTTAGCTTTTTCATAGACAAAAAAATGTATGATATTTTGTGACTTTGTGAATTTCACATTTTCAACTATTTATTTTGAAGACTTTTAAAAATCATTAGTGTGCGCTTGGGACATAGCTCAGGGGTGGAATGTCAGGGTGGCCCGCGTGAGGCCCTGTGTCCCATCACCAGCACAGCCCATCGGTCTTCGGTGTGAACATCGAAGAAGTCTCTACAGACCTAATTGTAACAGTGGTGAGCACACCTGCCTCGGGACCGTGACCTATGGTTCTAAAGCCCAGATGTGGAGAAGCATATACCTGTTCTCCCCCAGGGGTTATTCTGGTCAGAGTCCAGGGGACAGCACCGTGGGTGGGGTGGAGGACGGGCTCTGGGTTCAGATCAAACCCTCTTCACCTCCTGAATCTGCATCCGAGTGTGTGAGGCTGAGCGAGTTGTTTTCCCTGTGCGTCCGTTTGTCCACAGCGCAGTCGGAGTAGAGGACCTCCTGGGGCTCCGGGGAGAAGTGGGGGCACCAGGGACCCCAGCACCCAGCGCGGTGCAGGTTCTTGTCATCACAGCAGCCGGCTCCCCGAGGACCTGGCTGGGTCTGAAATCAGGCGCATCATTCGGGCCAAGAGCTTGCGATGGACGTGGTTCTCTACCAAGGGTGGGAAACATTTTTTAAAGGCCTTGCTTTCCCCAAGCAGACTAGTCTCGTTGTGGTACTTCCCAGAAAAACACATTCATGGCCAAATAATGTGGGGAAGCTGTGCAGCATGTTACCTCCCAGGGATACAGTGTTCTTCTGCGCATTAGAAACTCAGACGGAAACATGACCTTCAGTGATGCCCAGCGTGCCCGGCCCTGCATCCCTACATTCCCGTATTGCCATATCCCTCTATCCCTCTGGCCCTATGTCTATCGTACTTAATATGTTGCTAGAATACTGTGAGGGCTTTTAACTTTATTTTTTTGAGACAAGGTCTCACTTGGTAGCTCAAGGTGGCCCTGAACTCACCAGGTAGCCCAGGCTGGCCTTAACTCACAGGGATCCTCCTGCCTCTGCCTCCTGAGTGCAGGGATTACAGGCATGTGCCACATGCCCAGCTGTGAGGATTTAATATAAAAACTCATTAAGACCTCTCAACAATCCATAAGGAATACATCCTCATTATTATCCTTTTCTAAATCGGGAAACAGAGGGACAGGTAGGTTGTATATTTAAGATCCCTCTGCTACTCAAAGGAAGGTCAGGGTGAGACCAAGCCAGACAGCTCCCAGCCCTGCTGTCCTCACCGCTGCTCGTGATACCTCTGTCATTCCCGTGCTAGCCTCGAATTAACAGTTCCGAGTCAAGGTCACCACCATGAATCAAAATATCCCCTACAGACTGACAGTGCATTCTTTCAGGACACTCAGGCATTCACTAAGTAGCTTGCAAAGCTGTTTCCCCTCTTGTTTTCTGTGCATTCTGACCATCAAGAGGAACCCCCAGTGTTACAGTTATTTCTAAGAACACTAGAAATGCTTATTCTGTAAGGAAGAAAACATCTCAAAAGTCTCCCATGTCCACACTTGAATATGAAGAACAGAAAGGCCATAAAAATTCATGCTTATTCCAGTGTGTAAGCCCAGAATGCTTCCGAGCCACAAGCAAGAAGTAAACGGAGAGCTATGCACAAAGCAGTGAGCTCCGCTCGGCCTTGAGAGGTCGCGCTGTGACGCACACGTACATGGAGAAATCCCTCTGGAAACCGCTGTGTGCCAACGGCTCACGATTGCTACTCACCGCCGAAATGGTTATTTTTGGATATTTTTAGAGTTTACTAATCATCTTCTCAAAAAAGCCACACAATCACTACAGATGAAGTTAGGGCCGGATCTTTATCCGCTGTGCCACCTTCCGATGTCCAGCTTACTTTTCTCCAGCACTAACAGTGGCCTTTCGAGCCCGCGCGACACCCGCATTATTCTCTTGCATTTCACTTCGTTTTTATCAGGTTTTTCCTCCTCACACCAGCTGTGTCATGCAAGGCTGTGTTTGGGTTTGTTTTTCTCTGCGTAATACAGGAAATTATAGATCATACCAAAGGCTAGTTGTCTTGCTGCTACGCAAATGGGCTCTGGAGCCAAACACAAACATGATAGACAATATGGTGCGTATGTGTATGCAGTGTGTGTGTGTGTGTGTGTGTGCACGCGCACACGCATTTTGGTGTTCTTCCTGAATTTCTGTCTTTGACGCCGTTGTCTCACTGCGGTGAAGGACTCCAAGGACCAGGATTTTCCTCCGACAGGGCCCGCTGGTGTGCACTTGGCTGGACTCGTTGCTGCGGCATTCACACGGCGGCCGCAGGTTCTTAGGTAGCCGGGGAGGGAGAGGGGGGAGATGGTCACCTTCTGTTTTCTCTCAACCGTCATACTTTCTATTACGTGAACGTTGCACTAGTGTCCCTGCACACCGTGGCTCAGTGATCAAAGCCGGACTCTCCAGGTCCACTTCATATGTGGCAGAGTCACCGTGTCACGCCAGGGGTTGAATGAATCAGGGAAAATGCAATAAATCAAGTGGAGAGTCGCAGTGACCTTCACGTTGCAGTAACTAAACCTGTGTCACTCTGTAGACATTACTCCGCGGCCCACTCTCTTTGCCATTTGTGCCAGGCAAAGTGGCAGTAAGTGGGGGGAGGGGAGAAAACGAGAAAGATTGTCACCTAGTTAATAATGTTTTAACCATAAAGACCTTGTCTCCCTAGAAAGCTTCTTTTTCAGCTTATAGAGGCTGTAGTATCCCATCTGAGAAACACATTCATCATCAGGAGATTATGTATTCTTCAGACACTGCATCCAACCGAGGCATCTCATTAACAACAGCAAACGATAGGATATTATATGAGTTGATTAAATTATTCCTAAATGGGGCAACTGGAAGATATGAGTAACTTCCTATCTTTTATATTTCTAATGAAACATTCTCCTTTATTCTGCCTAGAGGGTGTACAAAGGTTCTAAATAATTTGAAAGAATATTTACCAAAATATCTTATATTTTAATGAACTCTCCTCAAGCTTGAATTACCAAAAGAAGTTTAAATTATATGAGTTTTATGCATCAATGTTTTGTCTTTTGAAAAAAACAATCCTCTTATTAATATAGTTTGGTAGGATAGAAGGAAGACATGATAATATATTACGTAAATACTATGAAATAATTATGAAGAAAGCCATGGGAGTATTAAAAATGAGAGACAGTCTCATTGTTCCAAAGGGAAATTTTCCACTGACTTCTACAAAGGATATCTTCCTGAATAAATCAAGTGTGTTCATAACTATTCACGAGAAGTCTGAAGATTCATTTGTACAGCAGCTGTAGAAATAATCTTCCAAGTCAGTACTATCCAAAGGTTGGAAGATGTACCACAAGAGATGGTTTGGAGTGCGAGGCAGATGCAGGCCTAGATTAAATAAAATCCCAGGTAAGAAAGTTACTCTCCAACCTCCTCCGAGTGGGCGTGCTGCATCTCAAGTCTGCGTGTCCCTGTTGGGTGCTTACATGCCCGGTGCGCCTTTCATACATGTGCTAATTGTCCTGCTTACCAGATGGGCCTCTGAATTAGTACTAGAGATGTCTGTGTGGTGCCCAAGTAAGCCCTCGGATTTCTGCAGACATTCCCATTCAGATATATACAACAGGAAGAACATAAAAATAAGTATTATTGTGTATGTACACCATGTGTACGTGTGCCCACACACACACACACACATATCATTACCAAGACACTTCCAGGAATTAAATAGGAAGAGGTTCAGCTCAGAACTTACTATGACAGTGATATCTAGTCAAAACCTTCTATTGTATTTATAGTTATATTGTTTTCTGTTCATGTAAATGATGCTCTTTGTCCCTTTATGGAGAAGTACAGACTGTCCAGCTTGTACTATGGAAGCTTAGCTGTGCATTAAATGGAAAATATTACATAATATGCAGGTGGCACACAGATGTAAAAGAAACCCTGACACTAGGGCAATATTGACCAAAGTTTGGGACCTAATCGTGTTCCAGGGTCCAACACAGGGTCCCTCTTATAATTCGTGCCACCTCCTCTCCTCTCCGAAGCTATAGCGCTTGTGCCCGTGTAGGTCTGTAGAGGGCCGTCAGCCACGTGCAGGGGTCAGAGGGACATCAGGACAGGTGGGTGAGGTCACGGGGCTGGAGAAAGTTTGGAATGTCCATTTCAGTGTCATCTGGTAAACCAGAGTGAGGCGACACAGTGGAGTTTTCTCCTGGAAGTGTCAGCTCACTTTTGAAAGCTGGCTCAGGATGTGCCGTGTCCGCTTGGAGTGGCGGAAGTGCTTTCTCAGGCTTGGGAATGATTTCCCCGGTTCGCACTGGCCTGTTTTCCAGACTCCTGTTTGTAAGGAGCGTTCCCGGCTGTGCTGCTCACAGACAGAGTGTGTGATGTTATTAACATCAAACAGTAGGTGAGCACCGCAGACAGTGCCTCCCCGGGAGGTGCTGCGTCTCCCCAGAATCGCTCGGAGGATGCTCCGCTTTACCCGATAAACTGTCGTCCTTTTAGGCTCATCAGGATGACTGATCCTTCCTAGACGCCGCCGACTGTGCTTCTTATAAATGGGCCACAGTCGATGGCTCAGCCCTGAAGTTAAGCGTAATGGTCCCAGAGTGGACGGGGTCAGTGACTCGCCCACCGATAAGGATGGAGTCACAGTCCACTATTTCATGCTTATGAGCATAATTGTGAAGCCTGCAAGAAGATGAAATTACCAAAGCTTCATCTGAAAAGCAAACTTTAGCAAAACTATGAAGCTAGCCCTTCTACATCACGTGTGGCTATATAATGAGTCTGCTAAGACAACATTCCATAAAAAGGGCTGCTTTTCTAGTCTACCCACTTTGAGCATTGGACCTGGGCTGTGGAGGACACACAGGGCCGTCTGGTGTAGGTCTCTACCGGTAAGAAAACCGGGTACGATCTTCACTTGGTGTTTAAAAAAGAAGACAGAAAGATCAGCTGCCCCTGCGTGCATTTTGCGGTCGATTATTTGCGTTCGTGTCCTCTGGTGTTTATGTTCAGGTTCTTTTCCTGAAGCGCAGGTCAAATTTGGAATCAGTTCAGACCCTTTTGTTCAATTCAGGTCTTTCCTTTTTATATTTTCATCCAGGATCTGATGATTACCTTTGAGAATCTTGCCTAAGTTGATCTCTTGTAGAAAAAATTTTTAAAGTTAAAGAGACTCAAAAACATGCTAGAGGATATTAAAACATTTTTCTCTATTTTTTTCTCGTATCTCATTAAAAACCTGTATAAATGATGTAAAAGAGAAGTAGACAGAATAAATATTCATTGAGAATATTTTTTTCAAAAAGAGCTTTATAACATTTTTAATAAACTAAGGAAGAAATTATAAGACAAAACAAATACAAAATAGAAGATGGCAGAGCTTAGAAAAGAAAGAGGGAAAGGTACTAAAGATAAGAAAGACATAATAAAAATAACAAAAGTAGCATAAAGATCCGTTTTTGAAAATCAAGACACAGATACCGTAGGTTTGAGGAGATAAATGTGTGAAAGGAAAAGAAAAGACAAGGCATTTCTCACACATGGACAATCACAGTGTCCTGGACAGAAATGCATTTGAAATAAACTGGAATGAAACAGCCCTGAAATTAAACCGGGTTTGAATTTACAAATAAAAACAGATCACTGGATATCAGAAACATCTGATACAAAACAGTCCACATCAAAATGATTCCTGGTAAATGATTGTAATTTTCTAAAGTAGGAAGCCTTGTGCTTCTAAAGTCAAGAAAAGGCTACTGAAAAGGTGCAGGAAATAAATGCCAGGTGAACCTTAGGGTTTTTGGTAGCGACATTCAGTGACAGACTGTGGAACATGACCTACTAAGAGCTAAGGCAAAGTACCTTTGACGTCAGAATTTTATTTTCAGCCAAATTCATTTGCAGTGCGCACGAAGCATGGATACCGGCCAGTGGACATTGTCAGGCAAGCCAGCCTGTACCACGCTAGTCCTGTCTCTTCTCGTCCTTCTACATTCTATAGTGACCAAGGTGAAAGATAAGTCAATAACAAAGAATCCGGGGCCAATTGTGAGGTGCATACACGCAGTCTCAGTACTGTGGAGGCTGAGACAGAGGGATCAAAGTTCAAGCCCAGCCTGGGCAACTCATTCGCCTTAGCAAGATCCTGTCTCAAAATCTTAAAAATAGGCCAGAGATAAAGTTCAGTACAAAGGCTCAGGGTTCGATTGCCAGTTCCGGGGTGAGGGAGGGCTCCAGAGAAGGGAGGGAGGAAAAAGGAGCGAAAAAGGGTGGGGTTCAAAATGGAAAAGCCATTAATGTGACCATTGATTAATTTCACTTATGCGGGGATGACGGTGAAAGCAGCCTGTCGCCATAGCAACTCCTGAGAATTTAAAAATGCTTAAAATCAAATAAAACTCCCGGTTTGAAAGGCTAAGTAGTCCAGTGACGGGGCCATGGGAGGCTCAGAGGAGATCTGTCGGCCAGACCGTTGCACACGGTGGGGCTGGAGGCCTGGCCGTCCGCTCCTTCCGCCCGGAGAGCGAGCGGAGGGTCAAGCAAGGGAGAGGCGGTCTGCGGAGAGTCACAGGGAGACAGTGCGCTCCCGGGGGAGGGTCAAGGAGGCTGGAATCCAGGCAGTAAGCTTCCTAGAGAAGCGGAGCCTGCCGTGGGCTCCCAGTCGGCCTCTCTCCTGTCCCCAGACGCCGCCCTGCTCCCTGGGGTGCGCCTTCTGCGCTAACCCTCCGCACAGCTGCGCCTCCGGCCGGAACTTGCTGCCAAGAACCGTCTTGGGGCCCAGGGCCTGCCCCGGAGCTCCGCCTGGGGCAGGCGCGGCTTCTCCTCCCTGCGGCCTTCCTCTGCTCCGCCCGCTTCCCCCGAGGGCCTCTCTTCCTCAGCCCCTGGGCAGGAATTCCTGCCGCATCCCGAGGGAGCCCAGGCTGCCCTAGAGACCTGAGGGCGACTTAGCCAAGGTGAAGCGGGGCCGCATGGTCTTCAGGGCTTTATCTTGGGCAACTGTATTTTCTCCAGTATTAATCAACGGCTCAAGGGCAGAGCTGAAAACCAGGCTTAAGACTGATGCATGGATGGGATTTTTCCAGCTGGGCAGGTTGTAATGTGGGCAGGTGAAAAAACATCCGTGAGCCAGGAGGAAGCCGTGGGCTGGGAATCCACGCTGACAGGGAAGAGGGAGCGACAAGACTTATGAAGGAAAATAGTGAGAAGAAAAGGAATATAAGGGCCAGGGTTGTTAGCGTTTTTAAATCTACAGTATGCACATGTGTATCCATCCACACACATCCATATACCAACTATTTTATATCCAATATGTACCTATATAAACACATATTTACTGGAAGTATTAAATATACTAATCATACCTGTACACACAAACAGACCTGCTTTCCATTTATATCCAGCTGTTCCTTGGCATTCCTGGGATTGTTGGCTGCAGGGACCATCATGGAAACCAGAATTTCTGGGTGTCCAAGTCACTTACATAATGTGGCACAGTTTTTGTGTCTAACCTACACGTGTCTAACCTACATACTTTAAACCCGCGCTTAGTGACTTACAATACCTAATACATCACAAATCCTGTGTAGCTACCCGTTATCCTGTACAGTTCAGGGAATAACGACAAGAAAAATGTCTGTGCATGTGTAACACAGAGGCAGGGTATTTTTAGGACATTTGTGATCCATAGTCGGTTGAAACCATAGTTGTAGAATTAAAGTATGAAAGCTAGACTGTCTGTGTAAAGTGTGAGGACCTGGAAAATGGAACAATAGAAAGCTTATCATTAAAATTTCAAGATACAGGCACTTCATATAAACAAACAGCCCATGAATTATATTAAGGAAAATCTTTTCCCCTTACCTCAGCCTGCATTTACTTGAAATAGCAGCTAGGTGCCCAATGCAAAGATACTAATCAGTATTTTTGATGTATCTAAACCCTCAGGACAATGAAGCCCTTCTCCTGAAGGGGAAATACTGTTAAAAAGTTTTACTTTGTCTTTTTCTGCCCAGCCAGAGCAATAGGAAAAGATTTCAGGGGTGAGTTTGGGTTTCTTTCTCTTGCAAAGCAGAGATTCTCAAAAGTTGGCCTAAGGCCTATCCATTAACTATGAGGTCCTATTGACAGACCAAGAAGGAATTCAGAATGGGAAATCTTTTGGTTTTGACTCCTGTGAGTGGCTCTCTAGTCTGTAAGCTTCGTTTGCTCTTAGGATTTAAGGCTGTGAACAGACAGCCAAGTAGACGAGTGGTTAATGATGCTCAGTTTGTAAACCGCCCTCCGCACGCTTCTCCCCAGTGCACTCAGGATTCCCATTCAGGGTCCTTAACTGTCCAACAGAGCTGAAATTTGAAATGCCCCAGGCAAATGAGAACTGGAATAAGTAGACCATTTCTCTCACGCTGTGGAATGCTCTGACTGGAAAACACGGGAGGGGCCCGGCAGAGCTCACAGGTGTGGCATCTCCACGCAGTGGGAGGGTGAACGCCTAGAAGGTCGGAGAGCCTCCTTCCGTGGGCAGAGGGGAGGGCGCGGCTGGGCCCCGACCACACCGAACCGCACTGGGCTGACAAGGAGAGCACCGAGGCGTTTGCTGGGCAGGCTGGTGACCTCACATGAGTCCGGACTGCGTGGCTCTCACGTGCAGATTAGCCAAAGATGTGGACGGGAGGAAAATGACTGGATGTTTTAGAAATTCCCTGAGACTAAAGGACGGATGAATAAATACTAGAACATTACCATCTTCTCATCAGAAATGAGGAAAACATATGAAAATGTTTTTAGCAGTACAGGATCAGATACAGGCTCTACAGAAGAAAAACATGGGCGACGGGGGTACCCCGGAGATAGTCTTTCCTGAGTGCACAAGGTCCAGGACCGAATCCCCAGTCAACACGCACCACACCACACACACAAATACGCAGGAGTCCATGAAAGTTCACTTGTTTGGAAAATGTTTATGAAGGGTTTTTATCCAGGAACTGCGTTAGGGGCTGGGGATATTGCCATGGCCGGAAAGGAGTAGGCTCCGCTCTCGAGGGGCCTAGAGCTGAGCCGGAGGAAGGTGTTTGTCGTGCCGATACGTGCGGCCCTCTTGCTGCTGGGGCGACGCGAAGCCCAGGCTTCTGGATCTCACAGCTGCAGAGGCTCCAGTCGGGGTCCGTGAGCTTCTGAGCGGTGGTTGGCATCGCGGCAGCAGGTGCCGTGGAGGGAAGGTGCTGCCACGCTGGGAGCTGGGAAGCGGAGCGCCCAGCAAGGAGAGTCCCGGAGAGAAGTCCACTCTCAGAGGCCGCCCGTAGCCCACCTCCTCCACCGCGCCACCTCCTAACAGCACCGTCAGCTGCCAACAGGGCACCAGTGGGTTAAGTCTGAGGAGAGCAGAGCCCCGTGGCCAGGCACCTCTGACCCAGTCAGGCTGCTGATGGAGACAGTCCGGCGTCGGGCGTGTGGCACGTGGCTGTCACTCCAGCACGCTGGGAGGCTGGGGATGGAGGACCCCAAGTCCTAGCGACACCTGAGCAACTTAGCACTTCGGTGAGATCGTACCTCGCATTAAAGAGCAGAAAATGGCTTGTGATGCGGCTCAGTGGGAAAGCCCTGGGTCTGACCCTCTGTACTCCAAAAACAAAAAGCTCGGCAAGCGCCTAACTGGAAGCCGGGCCCAGAACTTCACCCACTTCCCCTGCTAGCACGGAGGTCCAGGACAAAGCCCTTTCCACAGCAGGCCTGACACGGTGGATTGATGTTGGTCCCACCCTGAGAATCCTTCCGTCTCCCCAGACTGACAGAATGCATCATTTCCCACCAACGTCTTGTTGGGGGCTGAGGTTTTGTTTGTTGGTTTTGTTTTTGAGACAGGGTCTCGCTTTGTAGTTCAGGCTGGCCCTGAGCTCACTATGTAGCCCAGGCAAGCCTCAAACTCAGCAATCCTCCTGCCTCTGCCTCCCGAGTGCTGGGATGACAGGCGTGAGCCACCACGCCCGGTACTGTGGTATGTGCTATTGATTGCTGGTGGGCGTGAGTTACCATGCCCAGCAGTCTATGTGGTTACCGGAATCGAACTTAGGACCTTGTGCTTGCAAGGCAGGCTCTGGAACCACTGAGCTAAATCTCCAGTGGGGGCTGAGGTTTTGTGGCTGTGAGATTTCCACTGTGTTTCGGCATGCGCGTGTGCTGCTCCCCGATGCATTCTGGTCAGATGTAAGCACCTCTGTGGTCACCCCAAATCCACCAGAGTCGAAACATTCAAGTAGGTTCTGCTGCAAACACATTTCACAGACTCTACTGATTAACCTATATGTTCATATTAACATGGACCTACCTAAATGTATTCAGTACAAAGAAAAGTTGACACCAAGAGACGAGACACAGGCCCACACACTTGCCTCACTGGAAATAGAACACAGACTATGAGTCAACATTAGTTAACTGACATTTAGTCCATATGTTGACCCCTGCTTTGTTCACAGGGCACTTTCGTGTGAAAAAGTGAAACAAATTTCAGCCTTTACTTTTTCCTGAATAACAAAATTGCCCTGGGTCATCTCCTAGCATAGACAGGAACAAACAGGTTTGCATCAATACCTCTCTGTCTGTTTAATACGAATGTTCAGAAACAGCACCAAATCAAATAGTTTCAATAGTCAATTATGTTAAATAGCCCCATTTGAGGTTTTTTACTGAAGTAAATCTAAGTAAATATTGATAAACAGTACAAAGCATATTAATAATGTGTTGTCTGAGCTTGTTATTTAAGGGATTAAATTCACAGCCAAGAGAGCAAATAAATATTACAAGTTATATTGCTTCATATTTGCCAAACTTCCTAAATTATTGTCAAATCCACCGGGTAAATGCAACAGAAAGCACAATCTGTTTCCCATGCAAACCTGAAATCCACTTATGAGGCTACCCAGGTGTAGCTGGGATTTCAGATATGTAATTACAAAAGAATTACTGATTCACCATTTTCATTTCCAAAAAGGTCATCACAGGTTTACCCAAAATGAAACAGAAGAAAGAAGCATCAGGGTTTTTCATTAATTCCTTTCATGTGTACAGACGTGGAAGTCGTTTTAGTCAATTTGTATCAAGCTCCTAATGAGTGTGAGCGACGTGGAGCACACCCTGCAGTGACTCTGAGTCCGATAGGGCTACGCCGTAGGTGTACAGCGAGCACCCCAAAGCAGAGCGGAGGACTGCAGCTGCCGTGCGGGAGTGCCGGAAGAGGTGCTTAGACGGGGAGGGGGAGCCAGAGGCTGCTTCCGGGAACGGATTGGCCCTTGATCGGTTAGGAAATGCCGGGAACCAGAGGAGAAGCAAACCCCTTGGAAGAAACATCTGTATAATGAAACCTGACTGTCACGCTTACCTGCCAGGGAAGGACCCCTCTCCTCGCGAGGAGGCTCTTGATGAGCACGAGTTTGCGGGAGCTGTAAGGGCTGGTGCGCGCTACGTTAGTTTGCTGAAGAAAATGGGCGGTTGGGGGTTTTCCATTGAGAAGATGAAGTGGCAGGTGACACCACGTAGAAATGATCCCTGCTTCTAAAAGACATGAGGGGAAAGAGGAGAGTCAGGATCTTGCAGCCTGAGCTCAGAGGGAAGGCGTGGAAGAGGCCTGAGTCTGAGAAAACCGGAGGCTTTCTGCAGAAGAGGTATCCAACATAGAATGTTAATCGTTTCTCTTCTACAATAGAGTTCTTCCATAGACCCAGACTTCTGTATTACATATCCTCCAAGAAGCACCACATATTGCTGACTTTTTTTTTTTTTTTTTTTTGCTTTTGGAGACAGGGTCTCACTCTGTAGTTCAGGCTGCCCCTGAGCTCACTATGGTGCCCAGGCAAGCCGCCAAGAACTCAGCAATCCTCCTGTCTCTGCCTCCCGAGTGCTGGGATGACAGGCTTGAGCCACCACGCCCATCACTGTGGTATGCGGTGTTGATTGTTGGTGGGCGTGTCTCCACGCCCAGCATTATATGTGGTTACCGGGGATCGAACTCAGGTCCTTGCGCTTGCGAGGCAGGTGCCGGCACCACTGAGCTAACCCTCCGGCCCTAGGTGACCTTTTTATTGTCATAGTATTTTTGTTGGGGTTGGGTTGGGTTTTTCGATTGTTTTGTTTCCCTTGAAATGAAGGAGACAGACTGAATTCTGTGACTGCCTTAACAAAGAATGCGCAGGGCCACATTAGTAGGAAGAGGAGCTGCAAGCTCTCAAAGATGCTGGTCTAGCTACGAACAGCCGAGGCAACAGCAATCCCATTGTGTGTAAGTACGAAGCAGCCCCACGCAGGTAACTGCTGCTGCCTCCTGCTACGGCCCAGCAAAAGTTTGTTGGTTGGTTGGTTAGTTGGTTAGTTGGTTGGCTGGTTTCTGTGGAACATGAAAGTTCTTAATAATTGAAGTGATTCTGACCATGGACCTTTTCTTCCCACTATCCCACGTTTCTATGAATTTTAAGGACAGCCTTAGATTTCACAGTTTGTGGCAAGATAGTTCCGATTCCCTTTTGCTTTGCCTCTGAGTGTGGAGACTATAACCAACCCCAAGGGTCTGGTTGTACCCCGTTTGGTCGGAGCTGTGTGTGTGCCAGAGAGATGGAGAGTTTGGAAAACAGCTTAGAAGCAGATTTTGCAGGACCTTGGAAGTCAAGTTAGTTTACTTTCTTTCTGAAAAGTCTCTTGTGATTTACACGGGAGAGGACAAGGGGTGATACTACAGAACAACTAAAGTGTCCCATCAAAAGACCTCCCTCAAGCCTCATACTACAGTACCAGATAAGTCCACTTCGATTTGTCTGCAGTCCCTTGGACTTGGCTGTCAAGTCGTCCTGCCTGGCGCTATGTCGTGTACTGCGTACTGCGTACTGCATACTGCCTACTGCAGCCAGCCCCTCGCTGTGTCATGTGGTCACGTGTCTCCGCTCCGCTTTTCTTTCCAACTCGCCGGTCACTGGACTCTTCGGCCCCTGTGGGTGACAGACTGCCCACTCCGGTCCTGCACCACACCTTGCCAGTTATGTGACATCTCCCCATTCGGTTTTCTCACTTATAAAATCTGGAAAGTGAAAGCAGCTGCCTGGAAAGAACGAGAAAGAAACTTTACACCCTGAAGACTCAGCTGTACACAGACGGGACTGCAGACGCGCAGCCCCGTGGTAGGACTCTCTGATGGAATACGGTGGAACACGAACAGGGCTTTAAGTTTCCTAGTGAAAGAAAAGATACAGATGAAATTAACTTGGTAACACTATTTGATTATCTCTACAAATGCCAACTACTCTTTCAGCTTGGGACACTAGACACATTTCAGGTGCTTTGCAGCCGCCCTTGGCGACTAGCTCCCCTCCCTGGGCTCTGGAGCTTGTGACCTGGGCAGAGAGGACAGTCAGCCCCAACTGGAGTGAACTTCCGATGCCTGGGGGCAAAGCTGATGGCTCACTTGGGCACGGTGAGTTGGAGAGGGTACAGGTAATTCAGTTGGCAATATTTTAACAGCCAGGCAAACACAGAATTCTGAAATATGGAGAATCGGGCAGACTAGATTTTAGAAAAAGCCCCAAGGTGCAGTGATCATTGTGAGGGCGCACAATGAAGCACTTGATTTTAGCCACTCTGCGCACCTTCGGCTTCCGGAGCGCGAGCTGCTCAGACTGGGAGGCAGCTGCGGGCGTCCCGGAAAGCGGGCCCACCGCGGAGCACTCAACCCTGGCTCCTGCAACGCTTAGGGAGCATCAGGAAATGAAACCCTCAAGAGCGCTGTTCTCAAGCTCAGCGCGGAAGCTCAGACTGTGTCCAGTTGCGCGTGGGTGAGCTGGGCGGCAGACTCGGGAGGATTCGTGGCCTAAACCGGGCAGCCGGGGACCTACTGCTTCGCCTAGTTCACCGGGAACCGCTGTTCAGTGCTGTATGAGGAACGCGCGTTTCTCTGTGCCCTTTCCAGCTCGTTCATCTTCAAAGGGAGATGTTTTCATTGCTGCGTAGTGAGCAGGAAAAGATTAATTTTAAAGACAAACAAAACAGAAAAGCCTAAAGAGCCCGCTAATGATGCCATTTTCCCATTTCCGGCTCTTGATGGATTGTGCGCCCGTGAATGATGGGGCGAGCTCGGGGCTCTGGAGACGCGGTTTCCGGAAACGGATGCATGTCTCCGTCCAGGGCCCACGAGCAGGCGCCCCTCGGCGTGGAGGCGCCGGCTGCTCCCGGGGGAACTTCCTTAAGGGGAAACGGAGACCCCACCCAGGGCGGGGGCGCAGAACCGCCGCAGGCCACGGGTTCTTCACCTGGTCCGCGGCTGGTTTAAGGTTTTCCCGAGGGCCCGGCACAGCCTTCTCGGAACGCGGTGGGGACAGAGGAGCGTCCCTAGGCCTGAGCGAGCGTCGTCTCACACGGCTGTCGTGATGGGAACCAAGTGTCATCACGTGCGACATAAACAGCAGCTAATCACAGAAGTGTTGCCTTTGGTTGCGCCTCAGTCACCGTTGAGACTTTATTCCCCCATCGGACATTCTAAAGCTCACCGGGACGGGGGGTGGGGTGGACTGAACCCCCGTTTCTAGGGCTCGCGTTCGGGAAATGTTTCCTTCCCCTGTATCACAGTAGCAACTTGCCCAGCTGCCTCGCAGCCCCCTGGTAGCGAGTGGACCGGCTGTGATCTGCACGGGGAGGGCAGAGCCATGCCAGGGCACCTCGGCGGGCAGCGCGCCCTCATGCCCCTGGAGTGTGCGCTGTGCTCCGGGCGTCTCCTGTCCGAGTTTCCGGGGGCGCCCGCGCCCGCCCTGCCAGGCTTGTCTCTTCACATTGGCGCAGCTCGCGTCCGCTGTCAGGACCTGGGCCCCGGGGCTGGAGAAAAGGTGAGCAAAAGCCCGGGACGCGCTTCCTGTGTGTGAGTGCAAATCAGGCTTTGTTTTTAAACTGGGTCTTTTCAGGTAAACAGCCTTTGTTTCGTTCCTTGGCTTTCTGTCTAGAGGCCCGTGCCCGGAGAGGGGCAAGTGTTACAGAGTACATGATCCTTTTGTCCGATTTCTTCCTCCCATTCCAGAGTGCTGTTAGGGTGGATTTGTAGGATATAGAAAGCGCAAACCCTCTGTTTTGAAAGAAGCGAGCTGTGCGCTCAGAGGGCCCAAACCAGTCGGTAGTCAGCCTGGTCCCTGCCTGAGCGGTAAAGAAACACAACAAGGGGACAGTGCCGAAGAATGGCTTTGAGCTTCCTGGGCTTCTGGACACCCCACTGGGGCCGACGTCCTTACGGGCCTGTGCCACCCCCAAAGCCGTAGTTGGTGCTGAGTGCTACTCCCAGCCCCCACTGTGGAGGAGTCCAACCTGCCCCGCCCCAAGCCTGCTCAGAGCATTCGGATCTGGGCTTTGAGGGAACTGACCGCAGCCCCGCGTGGGGGCAGCAGTGCCGGTCTGAGGGCCCTGGGCAGCGGAGGGGCGCCGGGGGGCACTGAGCAAGCTGTGCGCTGGACGGCCAGCCAGGTAGAGTCAGCGGCAAGAGCTGGTGACAAAGGCACTGAAAGTGGGACAGGCAAAGCCTTTTTCCTCGTTTAGTTTTTTCGTTCGTTTGGTTTGGGTTTTTGATTTATGTGATCTTAGTCATAAGCACGAAAGCTTGGTCTGAGTCCGCTGTGAGGAGCCTCTCAGAGACCCGCCCGGCGACGAGGGGCACCAGGGCCCGCGGCGAGCACTTTCTCCTCAGAAGCCTGCCGTCCGGTCCGCTCTCTGGCTGCCTTGGCAGCCTCGGCCTGGCACCATCCAAGCCACGCTCACCTCATTGGTTTTCATCTCGTTGTGCCCGGCTGCTCTCTGGATTTGTTGAACTGGGTTATGGTTGTCTCGCTGGCCGTGACCTCGGAAAAGGGGCTCATTTCTGAGGAGGCGCCTCTCCCTCAGCCCAGCTGGCCCTTTAAGGAGACGCAGCCCTTTGACCAGCCCAACTCTTGGTGTAAACCTAAGCAGGATTCCAGGGCGGCTTATTTACCTGGACTCCTTTAAAAATAAGAAACCTCCAAGGGCCTGGGGATTTAGCGCAAGTGGTACCGTGCCCAGCTTGGATGCATAAGGGCCGGAGTTTGATCCCCAGTACCACAAAAATAAAATAAAAGAAACCTCCAAGACTAAAAAGAGGGGTGAGCTCACCATGCTGTCTTTTCTTGGAAATTCCCACGGACCCCCTTATGTGTAGGAGCTCATTCAACACGGCATCGGCCCCCCTCTGAGAGGACGTGTCCACCCTCATCTTCCTGCAGGACTTGCGTGTGTCGTAGACAACGCAGAAGTGCTGTCTTAGTACCAGAGGGACTCGAGCGAAGGCCCCTTTCCAATAAAAATCTGTTGATTTTGCCTGTAGCAAGGAGCTGTTTGTTTTCTAGGCTCCCGATCTTCAATCTGCTGATGGAGGCAAGAGTGTCTGTGAGGAGAAAGGCCAGTGCTGTTTGCCTAATGGCTGAAACTCGAGTGACTCGGGGTCCTCTGTGCCCTCAGGCTTCGGAACAAGGCCGTGTTGCTAACTCCCGCAGTGGCTGCAGGCATGTGGCCTCCGGTAGCATTTGCCTGCAATCCTCAGCATGTGAACTCACTTGCGTCTCGGCTTTGTTGTCTTGGCATGCGGAGTTTGAAAGTTGGCACAGAGTGTACCATGGTAGCTCAGCCGGAGATGACTTAAAGGAAAATCTTGGGGAAACTGGCAGAGAGTTGTCAATGTGCGAGGCGGGCCCTGGAAATGCCTATAGCCCCCACAGGAAGCCACGTCCTTTGGCGGGAGAAAGAGACCTAGTGGCTTGAACTTCTGACCGAGAGAGTCTATGCCACGCACGGGACTTAGGGGGCCACTTCTTACAGTCCGTTAAAAGGACTCATAGCGATACAAGCCGGCATCTGCTGGACATTGATTCCAAGCCACAAACTGTGTCCGGCCCCCCGAGCGCATTATCTCTCTCTTCCTGGACACAGCGCCCAGGTGCTAAGTGCTTTAATGGCCCCATTTCAGATCAGGAAACCAAAGCTTGGAAAGGTTAAATAAATGATCCAACACAACACAGGAAGCAAAGTGGCACAGCTGGGCTCAAAACTCCAAACAGACCTGCAAACCCAAGCTCTGGAACTTCAGAGGCAGTTAGCGACTGGATTTAAATCTCGGGCAGGTCTGCAGTGCAGACAGGATGCGGAGGGCACAAAGGGGCTGGTGAGAGTCACACAGCCAACTGGCGATCCTGGGCAGGACAGCTAACCCTGTGTCCTACCGTGCTTTGTGACTGTTCTCCTCTCTTTCCCTCGTGTCTTCCTCTTCCTGCAAATGTCAGTGTATCTTTCTTCCCACTTATTTCCTGAATTTTTCTATTTTCCCGTATTTTAAGCTCTTGCCCCTTGAACCCACTCTTTCTCAAGAATAGCCTGCACAGTGCCCTTCTCTGAGTTCCATTGTTTCCTTTTCTGTACAGAGAAAAGGCATAACCTAGGAGATGGAACGAGCAGTCGCCCCTTTTCACTTTCCCGACTCACTTTACTACCTTTCCATAAGAAACAGAGGAAAAGAAACTCTGGTCAAAGGAGGAATTGAGGTGTGTCTTGTTCTGTGCACCTAGTTATCACACAGCAGCCTGTCGCCTCTCCCTAGAAGCCTATTTTGATCCGTGATGTCTGTGAAGGGTTCTGTGGAATTACTAGATTTGAATATATGATTTTGCTTTTCTTCTATAAGGTCTTTTCATTTTATTTCTCAGATTCTCCTCAGAATCCTACTGTTGCATTTAGCTTAATTGAGATGATCTATGCCACCATTTAGACCTAGAATTACTTCTAACCGTGCATAAATATCTCTCTGGATTCGATCAAATTTGCTAAAGTTTTAGTATGCTAAGTCCTTATGTTTTGGTCTTATAAATTAGTCTCTGATCTATAAAACAGTATGTGGAGACAACACATGTCTCAGGAATGTTTACATCAATTCCTGTTTTCTTCTTCTGACATAACGATCATGTGACTATAGTATTTGCCTTGATGACTGATATGCTTCCATACATGACTGGCCAAGAAAAGCATGCTCTAGTTGGAGATATAGAAACCTATCATCTTCACATTTTATGTTGTAGGAAAACCCATGCATAGGATTCAAAGCAATTGCACTTCTGCCTCTGGAAGTGGTGTAAAGAGAGTCAAGGAAAACACATTTTCTCTCTCCTCCAACCCCCTTCCTCCTCCTTCTCCTTAGTGTTGCTTCAGCTGGAGGAACTCACAACCACCAATGAATGTATTAAACAAAGGACAGAAGGTACTTCTCTACAACACCACAGATACCCTCACAGGGACAGACCCCTTGATGATACTGCTTGAAACTACCCTTTGCTAGCTGGAACATAAGTGGAGGAAATTCAAGGCAGAAGAATGTCCTAAAATGCCAAAGAAATACCTAGATGTGGCCTAGAAATATCAGCCTGGAAGATGGAAGGCTGAGAAAAAAAATGAGGATGTGGATAATATGGGCAAGAACCGACCCATCAGATCTTGGGGTACAGCAATCAGAGGTTGTTGTCTTGTGCCCGAAGGATGCACTTCATTCCTGTGAGGAATGGTAACCCCACCCCTGTGTGGTGCATTCCTTCCAAAGCTTTCTGGCCCTCAGCGTGATGGTTGAAAATATGTAGGCAGCTACCTGAAATTGGGATACTGACACAGAAAAGATGCAGCTGCAGCTGAGATGTATGATTTAGCAGCCAGAAGACATCAAATGATGTCTTTGAGAAGGAGAAGATATGTGGGCTTTGGAATGCTCATTCTCATGTGATCACCTTCTGTCTTTGGCCTCTGTGGTGTTTATACACACTGGCAGTAAACAGTAAACATGGGAATTACAAGCAAATAAAATGCCCATCAGGATATTTTATGACATAATTAATGAGTTATAGTTGACAAAGTCTCAGGAGAAGAATTAAAAATTCCCATTCAAACAAGATTTTAACATTATCTAATTTTAAATATTGTCACACCTTGTTCATACTTAACTCGTGCTATTACCATTAATAATAATGGAGATGAGTGCTTTACACAGGCATGTTAAGTAAGTTACTTGTTGTTTTTATAACATGCGGTGAAGTATCAGTCCATTTATTGTATGGTATTTTAAGGCAGAGTGATACAATATAAAAGGATGTAAACTATAAAAGAAACATTTGGAATAAATTTGGTAGATTGATTCTATTAAAGCATTAAATTGTTTTATCGTTTGAGGGATTCTAGGCAGAACACGTGAATACCACAATCATGACACAGCCACTCTCTGGGTTTCACTGATTAGACACAAAATGTATAAGGAGTTTGTTTACTGCACTTTTAATCATGGCTAGAATCAACATCTTTAAAGTGCTTTCACTGTACAGCATTGTCATCATCATAATCTAAATATCAAAGGAGTTAATATCCATTAATTTCAAAATTATTATGCTTCTATTTCTTTTTTTTTAAATTGAATTCTTTATTGGTACAATTTATATACATCTCAAAATCACATATAACATTGG
>PVIC010025226.1:0-25443 GCA_004025085.1 Thryonomys swinderianus
TTTGAGACAGGGTCTCGCTTTGTAGTTCAGGCTGGCCCTGAGCTCACTATGGTGCCCAGGCAAGCCGCCACAAACTCAGCAATCCTCTTGTCTCTGCCTCCCGAGTGCTGGGATTACAGGTGTGAGCCACCACGTCCAGCATTAATTTGATGATATTTTTATCATTAAAACATACCTGCAGGTTGTTGTTTGTTTTTGATGGTTTTAGGGCTAGAACCAAGAGCCTTCAAATTGTATTACATCTCCAGAACTTTTTAAAAATTTTTATCTTGAGACAGTGTCTGGCTAAGTGGCTAAATTCCCGAGCCTGGGCTCAAACTTGCAATCCTTCTGCCTCAGGCTCCCACAGCGCTGGAGTTACAGGCTTGTGTCACCACATCCAGCTGCTCATACCTACATTTTAACTGCAATTCATCAGATGAAGTCAGGTGGGGGGTTATCGTTTGTCATGTCATGTGGCATCTAAAAAAGTGTTAGATTCTAGAGCATTTTGGGTTAGGGATGTTTAATTTGTACTTCTTTCTAGTCACTATAAAGTTGAATGCTCTGAACCCAGTCTTGCCTAGAATTATTTCATAGGGGCATTGCATCTTAGGCATTTAAAAACCTTTATTTCTTTAGCAAATCTCCACTTACTATTTGGAGGACTGTGGTCAGGAGTAAAATTGAAAGTGCACGTGCCATCTGTTTAGAGTTGAAAGTTATAAATCAAACACGATATATTTTTTTTTTTTTTTGCTTTTTGGAGACAGGGTCTTGCTTTGTAGTTCAGGCTGGCCCTGAGCTCACTATGGTGCCCAGGCAAGCCGCCGCGAACTCGGCAATCCTCCTGTCTCTGCCTCCCGAGTGCTGGGATTACAGGCGTGAGCCACCACGCCCAGCATTATATGTGGTAACCGGGGATCAAACTCAGGTCCTTACGCTTGCGAGGCAGGCACCGGAACCACTGAGCTAACCCTCTGGCCCCTCAAACACGATACTCTTAAAATGCATTCTAGCCTTCTCGCCTGATAAATACACCCTCAAAAGAACTAACTCAGAAGACTCATGTTGGACTCAGAATTTGAACTCAGCCTTCCATCTCTTCGGTGGTGACCTCTATCCCTCTCATCATCTTGGTCTCTTCTGGTTTAAGGAAGTAATAATGTATTCTTTGCTTTGTCATTCTTTTTACCCATATTTGAGGTCAATAACCAACACAGACCTTAGAAAAGCAGAATTTAATCTAAAAATACTTCCAACTCTTGAAAACATGTGATCTCCGTTCATTCCACTTAATCCTCTGCCCGACTGGGGAAAGCAAAGAATCATCCCAAATAGAATTTGTGTGTCATCACTAGACTCTGATGTCCCCTGGGAGAGGTTAATCTTTCTAAATCCTCCTTGCTTTAGGCTGATATTTAATTTTGTCTCACTCCCTGCATTAATTTGTGTCTCAGCAGCAGTTCAGACAAAAGGAGAAAGTGGTTGAACCTGGTACCTGGCAAAAAGGGAAAATCACCAATAAATAACTGACTTATTTTAATTCATTTACCACTTTCTCTAATTCCCTGACATTCTGAAACATAATGTAATACTTTTTTTTTTTTTTTTTGAGGCACGGTCTCACTTCGTAGTGCAGGCTGGCCCTGAGCTCACTATGTAACCCACGCTAACCTCAAACTCAGCAATTCTCCTGCCTCTGCCTCCGAGTGCTGGGATTACAGGTGTGAGCCACCAAGCCCAGCACTGTGGTGTGTGGTATTGATTGCTGGTGGGCGTGAGTCACCACACTCAGTATTGTTGTATGTGGTTACCGGGATTGAACTCAGGACCTTGTGTTTGCTAGGCAGGTGCCAGAACCACTGAGGTAAATCTCTGGCCTTCCCTACAACCTTTATGCCACTGAAGCCCAACGCTCCACATCCAGAAACCCACAATGTGACCCACAGTGGGTGAACCGATGCCCAGTGCTCACCTGGGATTTCCGATGCTTGGCTCTAAGAACAAATGGCTTAATCAGAAGCATCCATGGTACAGAAACCAAAGCCATGACAACAAAGAACGTCTGGACTTCTCGCTGCAAAAGCAAGAGATTCTATCACTGGAAGGTAACCCCGAAGCACACTTTATACAAAGGCTGGTCAGAAGCTAGTGTTTAAATTTAAAAAGTTGTCATAGTAAGAGAGACATTGACATTCATCTCCCTCCAAAGGCTTCCTTTCATTTCAAACACACATCCCATCATTCTTGCCGCTTTCTGAAGTAGTTCTGGAGGTCCTTTTTCATGTCTTGGCAATGTATGATTAAAAAATATAGGGCTGGGGGGCCGGAGGGTTAGCTCAGTGGTTCCGGCACCTGCCTCATAAGCGCAAGGTCCTGAGTTCAATCCCCGGTAACCACATACAATGCTGGGCGTGGTGACTCACGCCCACTAGCCATCAATACCACGTACCACAGTGCCGGGTATGGTGACTCACACCTGTAATCCCAGCACTCGGGAGGCAGAGGCAGGAGGATTGCTGAGTTGGAGGCTTGCCTGGGCTACATAGTGAGCTCAGAGCCAGCCTGAACTACAAAGCGAGACCCTGTCTCAAAAAAGAAAAAAAAATATATATATATATATATGTATATAGGGCTGGGGATTTAGCTCAAGTGGTACCGCACCTACCTTGCAAGCGCAAGGGCCCGAGTTCGATCCCCAGTACCTGCCAATTCCATCTACTAGAAAGACAGCTCATAAAACCATTACAGTGTCCTCATCCACTTTATTCCTGAGAGCTGGTACCGGGCAGCTTCTCACTCTTCCTCAAAGTGAAAATGACTACGAAAGGTAAACAGGAATCCATTCAGGACATCAAAGCAGTCGTGACAGTGTCACTAAAGATACTCAGGAAAGAAGACTTCTAGAACTGCTCTAGAAAGCAGTAAGAGTTATAGGATAAGTATGTTCAAAATGAGGCAGTATTGGGACTGGGGATTTAGGTTCATGGTTCTGGCACCTGGCACCACAAGTGTGAGTGAGGTCCCGAGTTCAATTCCTGATACCAAAAAAAAAAGAGGGAATTTAATGGCCATGTCTCTTTTACTGAAGTAAATTATTTTATTTAAACATAGTATCTGTCCATCATACTTCATAGGATCCCAATGCTAGACCATTTTGGCAGCATTTTGAGAGCTTGAAAGCATTCTGAATCCACTCACCTTCACGTCTAGAATATTCCTACTGTAGATAAGGAAACATGAGTCCTGTGGTGCCTGCTGCCCCATGTAGGTACCCTGTGGCCGCTGTCGGTTTCGGCTCAGTTACGCATTGGTACCATTAGCACAAGAAGCGCTCGTGAGACATGTCAGAAATGCAGCCCTGCTCAGGCCTGTCCCCCCACCCCGGGTACAGCTTCCCTGTTTCTGGATAAAAGCGAATAATTACATCAGCTACTCTATAGCAACCCAAAGTACATTGGTCACTTTTAGTCACAGAGTTCAGTCAGCAACTTCACATTTCCACCGTGCAGTAATGATCTCGGCTCTCTGGCTCTCTCCCTCTCCGGAGAGATCGCCGAGGCCTACCCGACGGCCCTCCTCGGTGCGGCACGGTCACCTAACGTCACAGCTCGACACAGCCTCGAGGCCTCAGCACCGGACCTCCAGGCAGCTGTGCACACGGTCTCCAGGGCCTCTGCTGGGCCCCGGCGGAGCCCGCTTCTCACCCTGCCGACCGCTTTCCTTCCTGTCCTCAGACCCCCACTCCTCTGTGGGAGACGCAGGCTCTGGCTCAGCAGAACGCGGGCCCCCCCAGCCGGGTCAGGGCTGTCGAAGGACTTGGAAACGTCCCCAGAGAGCAGCTCCCCCGCCCCTGAGTCTCTTCAGCTGTTCTAGGCAGTCCCGGCTCATGCCCGGAGACCGTTTATAACCCCAGTGCAACAATTCCCCTGATAATCACGGGAACATTTTATCTGTTCAATCTTCTACTCTACTCTATTTTAAATGCTCAGAAGAGGGAAAGAGGGCCACGTGATCCTGAGGGTAACTTACCCCTCCTATCCTCTGCCCACGAAGCTTCATCAATGTCATGTGTCCATGCAAAGCACCTTGCAAGGGCGCGTGTGTGCATGTGTGTGCGTGAGCGCATGTGTGTGTGTCCTTGCTTCAAAGGCAATCTGGGCAGGGATTTTACTAACTGCCATCCTCTCCTCCAGCTGCATGACCCCAAAACGAGGTTATGGAAATTCCGAACCGTTCCAAGATCGTTCATCTTCATACAGGGGTCTGGGGAAGCCAGCCAACTCCCAGTCATGTCGCTCAGTGGGAAGAGGCTGGAAAAGCCACTTGCTGTGGAGTGCTCGGTGCCTTTCCCACATAAAGGAGGGCTTCGGTATCAGGAGAGCAGCGAACACACGAACAGTGTGAACTCACACTCAGTGTGAACTCAGTGAACCTGAGTCCCCTGGGTGAAAGAGACTTATCTGGCAAATCCAAACCAACAAGAGTGAAGATGGCTTCTAGATACACACACAGTGCCAGCACCTCGGGAGGCTCGAGGTTCCCAGTTGTGGGTGTTTTGTTTGTTTGTGTGTTTCCAGGGATTGAGCTCGGGGCCTTGCACTTGCCGGGCAGTCAACAGCACCATGAGCTCAATCCCCAGTCCTTTCCTTTGTGTTTAATGACAGCCAGGCATGATGTCACCCAAGAGCCCTCAGGGTATGCGGCTTCTCTCATGCTTAGCTGACTATTCCTTATTAAAAGCCCACCACAAGGCGTTTCTACTTCTTCCTTGAGAATTCCGCAGGGGCAGAGAAGGCAGCTGGGGCTCAAATCCCTGAGCACACGCGTGGCTGGAGGAGTGACGTTAACTAGCGCCCCCTGCAGGAGTGATTCCTGGAGTACCCTCGCCCGGGGGCCACCTGGCATCACGCAGCCGCCGCGGAGGGGACCCAAGGCGCCAGAGCAGCAAGGGAAACGTGGCCTCGGGCTGCATCATCAGTTTCACCACCAGGAGGGTCGGGGGGAAGAACAACCCATGTTCTCAGCCCCGGCCCTGATTTCTTTTTATCCAAAACCTCTTCTGTACCCACAAGTTTCATATCTGCAGACTGAACGATCTACAGATCAAAAATAGCTGAAAAAAGAAAACTGCATCTTAACACATACAGACATTCTCCTTTCGTCATTTTCCCCTAAACCAAACAGCATAGCAACTGTTTCTTTTTTTTAGACAGGGTCTCGGTTTATAGTTCAGGCTGCCATAGCAACTATGTCTATGGCCTGGGCATCGGAGGTGATCTAGACAGGATCTAAAGTCCAGGGAGGGTGTGCGCAGGTTATGGGCCTGAGCACCCGTCAGTTTTGGTGCTTCCAGAGAATCGGGAGGCTTTGGAACCCAGCCCCATGGGTACCCAGGACAACCATGTCATGCTGGCCAAGCGGTGGGGAGCAAGGGACCCAGAGAGCATCACTGAAGTCAGCTGTTCATAGGAGAAGAGCAGATATGACAAAAACAAAACATACAGCCATGCAGAGGACTCATAGATTTCCAGGAAGTTACTGCTCTGTGAGCAGAGGCATTCCTGTTCTTGATTCTATTTTCATTTTCTTTCCTGTGAACATTAGCTACAATTTGCTTTCTGACTGAAAGATCATTGAGAGTGGAAAGAGCTGGGCAGGGTGGCTCATGCCTCTCATCCCAGCACTCAGGAAGCAGAGGCAGGAGGACTGCTGTAAGTTCGAGGCCAGCCTGGGCTACTTAGTGAGTTCAAATCCAGCCTGAACTACATAGCGAGACCCTGTCTCAAAAAAAATTTTTTTAATGAGTTGGAAAGAGGGAATGAAAAAAAATGAAGATGCATTATGTACACATAACAGTTCCTCGTGAAAAAGAAATATAACCCTGTACTGCAAACAGGTACTAATAAAAAATAAAGCAAAAAGAATAAAAAAAAATCATTAAAGATTAAGGTACTCCTTAGAGCATCTTACGATTACAAGCCAATCGGTTTGAAGATTTTCTTTTTCTTTTTTCAGAGCAGGTTTTCAAACCCCCAGCAACACTCCCCACAGGACGGGTGAAGCCGCTCCGTAGCTCCCAGGCTTGGAGCAGGAGAGAACCTGGCAACATCCCCAGTGCTCGGGCCGCACAGCCGCCAGAGACTCACTCCCTACACCACCGGGGCCGCGGCGGTGCGCAGGCGAGCGGGCAAAAGGAGGACGCTGGGGCCAGAAGTACCTGGCGCTCGTACAGGGGCGCGTTGGAAGGGTCGTCATAGTCGAACAGGAACATGTTGATGAAGTGGATGAGGATGCTGGGCGCCCTCCGGGACACCAGGGCGTTGTACTGACACCATTTGAAAATGATCATGAAAACCAGGTATCCAAACAGGGACAGGATGAAAATCATCTCGGGGATGAATTGCAGGAGGATATTGTAAGTTTTCCTGAAGTATCTAGGGGTGGAGGAGGCACACACAGGACAGAACAGCTGAGGAACATCCATCCTTCAGCGGACAGTGTTCACTTCCTTCTCTGCGCGCCGTCAGCCTGCCCAGGGAAGCAGAGAGGGGAACACGCAAAAGCGCCGCTGCACCAGAGGCCCAGAGAACCGGACGAGCAAAGCGGCGCCGGGCCGGGGACGAGGTGGACGGGGCCGCAGCGAGGAAGAAGTGCCTTTTGCGGTCTGCGGCCCTCCCTTCTCACGTCTCCCTCAGCCCAGCAAGCAGGAGCGCAGCCAGACACGCCCGGCTAGGCTTCTGGCTAAGGGGCACACGGCATCTATGGGCTTCCCGGCCTCTGGCTGAACCCCAATCTTTCGAAGTGAGTCAGGCTGCACTCACTTTGGGCAGAGTCTGCTCGGCAGAAACAGGTGCTGCTGTACCTGGGCAACCCGCTGGCCCCAGCTCGAGCCAAGTCATACGGGAATCCGGCCCGTGGACCACGGCCCACGGAGGGACAAGCAGCCCAGCCTCCTCCGGGTGAGCAGACCGATGGGCGAGGGCGAACCAGGACACTCACATGTGATTGAAGAGACTGAGAACAACGCCAAAAATCATCTGGACGATTCCCAGGATAACTGACATCTTCATTTTATAGGAATTCAAAAAGGTGAGTTTGTTTGAAGCCAGGTTCCAAATCTGGACAGGAAACATGACAAGAAACAGCAAAGTTGGATCTAGAAATTCTACTGGAATTGGGGGCTACAGCAATTTTCCCACTGGGAGTTGCTCTGGAAACTGCACAGATTTTAGGCTCAGGAAAAGAATAAGACCAGATCCATTATCCGTATAACCATGATGACCAGTGTTAAAACCACCAAGCCGCTGGAAAGAAACCAAAAAGAATGCTTGCGATCTTCTATTGTCCTAAGTGAAAAGATAACTTAAAGCTCTCTGGAGAGATGTCACACTTGCCTTAGATTCCCAAACAGACATAGACATCACTGGTCCAAGAATGTACCTAGTCCTTTCTCAGTAACACCTCTTTCCCTTGGAATTTCTGTAGTGTTTCTCATTCTAAAGGAGCCATCCCATCAGCAGTCTTTGTGAGCACTACGGATAAGACATAGTTCCTGCCCTGAGCACGGACCCTGTCCAGGCTTCAGGGGTGGGGGACACGTGTATCCAGCCAGCCCCAAACACAACAGTCACAGGGAACAAACAGAGTGGTGCCTGGATTCCCGAACTTAATTCTTTCCACGATTCTGGTTATCAAATGAACTGCATGAGAAACAATTCGGTTCTTGACCTATTTAGTCTGTGACCAGAATCACGGAAAGAATTAAATCCATGAACCAACATTCCACACATCGTGAGCAGGGTGGCCAAATGGCCACTTAAGGTTGCAGGCTGGTCACAGGTCCAATCACTAGAGCTCCTCTTCTCCGTCCTGCCGACCCTCCCTCGGCCCCCAGTCCTTAGACCTACTCCTGAGCCCACCTGGACTTCGGGCACATCCCACATGGCGGCAGGACACGTGCTCAGGGCTCACTGTTGCATCTCAGAGGTAACAAAGCCACATGGGCCTTCTCACGTCCCCCCAGCCAACTTCTATCTCAATTCTTTGATTTTATCTATAGGCTAACATCCAACTATGCACAGCTTCGGTATGTAGTCATCTTGCTCCACCATATGTGCATTCACAGGTACACATACATATGTTGTGCACACACATACACACATGCAGAGTCAGGAACTGTATCTCACCGAATCCTCACAGTGCTCAGACAGCATTAAGAGGTTGGAGGCTGGAAGGAAGGACCAGGTGCCCCAACAGCACCTCTCTGCTCTCACCATCTGCCAGGGAGGGACCTGTGCCAGGCTCTTCCTGCCCTCTGCCTCCCCTTTCTGCCCGGTTTGCCCACTCAGCACGGGGAGGGCAGGTATCAGTACACTGCAGCCCTGGCTGAGTCTGATAAACTGAAAATGTTAAGCGTCCAGCACAAATTCCAGGTGCATCCATCTCACTTAATTCTAATAAAACGGTATTACATAGATAGAAATATTCCCATTCTACAGATAAGGGCATCTATAATAAGTCCTAGGCAGATTAAGTCACTTAGAAAAGAAACAATACACAAGCAATTACTACTGATGGAGCATTTACCAGGCTTATGTGCTGAACTACTCTGAAGGTTTTACATTTAATTTGGCAAATTATCCTACAAGTTAGGGCTGCTATTTATACCCATTTTACAGGTGAGGAAACAGACAGAGATGATAACTTGTTCAAATCACAGGACAGGTAAAGAGTAAAACCAAAATTTAAACAGAAGCCCGGCGTGGTGGCTCACGCCTGTAATACCAGCACTTGGGAGGCAGAGACAGGAGGATTGCTGAGTTCGAGGCTTGCCTGGGCTACATAGTGAGCTCAGGGCCAGCCTGAACTACAGAGTGAGACCCTGTCTCAAAAAAAAAAAAAAAAAAAAAAAGATTTAAACAGAGAGAGCCTGATTCTGGAGCATGCACTCTTGATCACTGGAAATTAATTTATAAGCACTTTAAACTCTCTCAGCTATGAGGAAAGCCAAATATTTGTGATTTGATTCACAAATAGATGCTGCACACAGAACAAATGCACTATAGAAATTCATACTCTATAAAGAAAAACCCTTCTTTAATATCTACAACCCAAGTCCTACTGTGAACAAAGAAATATTCTGCTATCTCTAAAGAACAGGAAGGCAGAAGACATAAAAAAGGCAATTCCTGTTATTATTTATAATATTTTGTCCATATAGTTTTTTTTTTTTTGAGACAGTCTCACTTTGTAGTTCAGGCTGGTCCTGAGCTCACTATGTAGCCCAGGCAAGCCTCAAACTCAGCAATCCTCCTGCCTCTGCCTCCTGAGTGCTGGGATTACAGGCATGAGCCACCACGCCTGGCTCTGTGGTATGTGGTACAGATTGCTGGTGGGCATGAGTCATCACAATTGATATTGTTGTATGTGGTTACCGGGATCAAACCAGGGGCCCTGCGCTTGCTAGGCAGGTGCCAGAACCACTGAGCTTAATCTCTGGCCTCTCTGTATAGATTTTTAAGCAGTATATATACAGTAAATCCCCAACTTGCAAACATTTGTGTTGCAAATCTTGACAGATACGAAGGGCCTCGCATTGCACTGTTCACAGACAGGAGCAAGCGTTGGAAGCGGCCAACGTGGGGGCCGGACAGTGTCCCCGCTGTGCTGCTCTGTGCTCACCGTGCAGAGGACGGTAGCGCAGCGCGCTGGGCCCAGGCTGGGTGGGGGCAAGAGGAGGAGCCATGCTGGTGTGGAGTGGATACCACGGAGCACAAACCAATACGCGCTGTGCACTGTGTCAAAGGTGTGTAAGCCCACTTCGGTGACTTAGGGACAAACCCTTCTTACAAAGGTTCTCCCAGAATGGAACTCATCTGTAAGTTGAAGACTTATTATGTATATTGTTTTTATGATAGAAACAAGACTTTTTTCTTTTTTCCACCCTCTGGGGATGGACACCGGGCTTCCTGCGTACAGGTGGATGCTCCACACTGAGCTTCACCCAGGCCCGAGGGCAGGCAGTTTCAAACTTCAAACTGTTACTTGGGGGGGGGGGAGTCATTATCTTCAACATCCCTCCATCTCTTTTGCCCTGCCAGCTTTTTCTCTTCCTTTTCTAACTTGTCAGATAATAAAACTGCACACAGAAGAGGCACTCTGAGACCTCTGGGTGACAAAGTTCTTCCCCTGCTCTCTCTGAGCACCAGGCATGGGCTGGAGGTTGCCAAGGACATAGGTGCAGCTGGGAGGGCCAGGGGAAGACAGGAAGCAAAGGAAGACCACCCGCTCACCCCTCGTCTTCCGGGCTCTTCCACTGCCTGTGACCAAGGAAAAGCCTTCCGGTCTCCAAAAATGACACTCACATTTGTTTCTAGCTCACACTTGGCAGTTTACAAACCAACCTGCAAGGACGGTACCGCTTTTGCTTCAGCTTAGATGGCCAATGCTCCTGGGGGCAGGAGGAGCAAGTCCCGGGCAGCGCGCTCCGGTTTTATAAGGGCGGGAAGACAGAGGGCCTTGGAAAACCCAAGACCTGATGACCGGCGCGATGGAAGAAACCAGAGACGCACTTCTGGGGCCCAGCACTGTTCACTCTCAACTGCTGGCCACGACTCGGGATCAGGTCCTGTTGGCGCAGCTGCCAACCTCAGGTCTGACAGCCGAGCTCATGTGGAGCACAAGGCTGCCCCCTGGTGGCACTGTTCGGGGCATTGCAGGAGTGAACCTGTGCATCTGCTCCTAACCCTTGTGAGGATCTTGTTTTGGCTTCCGTCCAGGCCACGGAGCTGGACACAACAACACCTACAAAGAAATATATATACCTTTTTCTTTAAAAAAAAAAAAAAAACTACTTATTACATGCAGTAAAATAAAGCAAGTGCACACTTTTCTAGGAAGGCGCCCTGTGAGAAAATGCCAAAGGAGGGTACTTGGTGAGAATGCTAACTCTTAGCTAGTGTGTGCACTTTTCTAAGGAAAGGCAGTCATTAACCACCCACGGCATGAGTGCTGGGAACAGAGGCAGGTGTTGGAGCTGTGTGTGTGAGTGCCACAAAAACCTCCCGTACGGGGGCTGAGGACGTGGCCTGGCACATGCAAGCCCCTGGTTCCACCCCCAGAACTAAAAACCAAAATAAAACGAAACAACCCCCAAGACAAGTTAGTCTATCTCAGCATAGATTTGCTGACTTGGAAGGTCCTGATATTCCTGGTCCTGCATTCCTAGGTCTTCTCAACAATCCTTCTTATGTCATAAATATTTCACCCAAGGAGACAGTTACCGGGTCGATCCCAAATGGGTACGGATTTCCGGAGTACACTCCCGGCAGGGCTGGGTCCAGCTGTAGATAGGGAGCTGTTTCCATGACTTCGGCACTACGGGGAGAGAAAGGGGGGAACAAAACCACACAAAAAGGGTCAGCCAGACACGAGAAAAGGACTGTGGTGCCACCGGTCAGGAACCCAGAGGCTCTCAAAGGCCAGGCACAGGCAGCAGGGGTCTACCGCGTGCCGAGGGCTGTCCTGGACGCAGGGCTGTAGCATCTGCCCTCGGACCCCCAGGGATTTAAAACCTGAGTCTCTAGGGGGCGCTTGGCCTGACTGAGTGTAGTAAAGAAAGTCAGGGGCGTGAGGAGGTGGATCAGTGACGGAGCGCTTGCCTAGCGTGTGTGAGGCCTGGGGTTCCCCACAGCGCCACCCAGGCAGGGAGGGAAGCCCAAGAACTGTTGGCATCGGAAAGAGGTGTAACGGAAGAACACAGAAGTACAGGGGTCGGTTTGGAAAGTCTCCCCAAGGAACACAGGCCGGTCCCGACGGAGAGGGGGTCCGTGCAGTCTCTTGAATGCTTTTAGATCTGTGCTCTATTTGTGCACAGCAAAAGGCCTGGTCATGGCAAGGAATTTCTCACTCTGTCCTGGCAAGCCTCGAGGCCACATGGACAGTGAGGGCTGGCCCTCTTTGTAAGAGTCCACCTCCGCAGAAGGGGCAAAGAATGAGCACCTGAAATAATGCCCCGAGGGCCAACCACCCCTGACCAGCTGCCAGAGAGAAGGAGCAGTCAGGAAGCTGGACGGTGCTGCCCAGACCCTCGGTATAGAGCGGGGACACCGGGCTGTGGTGGGCTCTCCAGGCCACGGACCCCTGGCCAGTGGCCTGCCATCGTCAGGCCATTAGCAGAGAAATATTTTGTGCCACTGAAGGGAATAGCCATCTCTGACAGCAGGGAACCAGCCTGGCACCCATAGCTAGGCCACATCTGTGGAACCTAAGTGCCCAAGTTCACCAACCACCAGCACCACACCAGGCCATGTTATGACCAAGATGGAATAAGACAGAACCCAGACATGCCTGATAGGCAAAAGACATCATCCAAACCACAAAAGTGACCAAATATCCCCCCATGCTAACCCAGGCCAAATTTTGTAAGCTCCTTTGATTTCCTCTTACTGGGCTCCCCACAGCCCCCAAACATACGATGCTTCCTGCCTCCTTGCTTTGGTCAGTGCACCCAACTTGGGCAACCGCGGCCTACTCCCGCCTCTGGTCCCCAGCCAAAGCCATGGTCAGTTGCCAAGAAAACAGGCCTATGAAGTTCACTCGCCTCACTGACAATGAGGCTCTGCTTTCACTACAGATGACACCTGGGCCTGGGGCTGAGTCTCGCTCAGGCTGGGACACAGCATCCTTTCCCAGGAGTCCTGACTTAGGAAAGGGGTCATTTGCAGTGGACAAGAGAGCTGCATTCGCACTCGCAGGGTGACGAGGAGCCAGTTCTCCTGGGTCTTTCACAATCAGACTCTGGGAAAAATGAAATTTCGTTTTGGTAGATTGGAGAAATTATGCAGACTGACCGTATTCCCAAGCTCATCTGTATGCTTATGAGTCTTTGTAGGCATCTCCTTAGGGCATTAATTGCAAAGAAAAAAGAAAAAAATAAAAAGAAACAGAGAAAGAAAGGAAGGGAGAGGGAAAGAACAGAAGGAGAAAAGCAAGCCAGGCACGGTGCTGCACACTTGCAATCCCAGCACTCAGAAGGCTGAGGCAGGAGGATCATCAAACTGGAACCTGGTTTATCTAGCAAGTTCAAGACCAGCCTAGACTATATAGGGAATCTTGTGTCAAGGAAACACATACACACACACATGCAGATAAAATCATCTGCATTCAATTTTATGCTTTTTTGATGTTATTGTTGTTGTTGTTGTTTTTGAGATAGGATCTCACTTTGTAGATATCACTTTGTAGTTCAGGCTGACCCTGAGCTCACTATGTAGCCCAGGCAAACCTGGAACTCAGCAATCCTCCTGCCTCTGCCTCCTGAGTTCTGGGATTACAGGTGTGAGCCACCACACCCGGCCTTGTGGGGTGCGGTACTGATTGCTGGTGGGCGAGAGTCACCACACCCAATATCATATCATTGTATGTGGTTACCGGGATCGAACCAGGGACCTTGTGCTTGCTAGGCAGGCGAGCAGAACCACTGAGCTAAATCTCCGGCGCTTTATGCTTTGTTTTTCTTTAATTATTTTACTGTTTTCAGCCTCTACTACAGGAATCTAGGCCCACCAGAGAAACTAACAACCCTCACTAAATATTGTTCCCACCCCTCAGAGTCCACACAGACCTCCCATCACCAAGCCCTTAAATGCCCTTGAAAAGACTAGTACTCAAAGGAAGTCTGCACAGGAACCTTTCCAGTGGAAAAGTCCTTAGGTGAGATTGTTCATTTCTTCTTTCCCTTCATTTGTATTTGCTACAGAATCCAGTGACCAAAAATTTAATAAGAGGGCCAGAGGGTTAGCTCAGTGTTTCCGGCGCCTGCCTCACAAGCACAAGGTCCTCAGTTCAATCCCCAGAAACCATATACAGTGCTGGGCATGGAGACTCACGCCCACCAACAATCAATACCGCATACCACAGTGCTGGGTGTGGTGGCTCACGCCTGTCATCCCAGCACTCAGGAGGCAGAGACAGGAGGATTGCTGAGTTCGAGGCTTGCCTGGGCTACATAGTGAGCTCAGTGCCAGCCTGAACTACAAAGTGAGACCGTGTCTCAAAAAAAAAAAAAAATTTAATAAGACCCTGAATCTCCTCAGATAGAAATTTCACAATCCCCCTGCACTTGGGAGAGGCAGGGAGGGGAGCGGGGGACCTAGATGTTCACACCTTTCTTCTTTTCTCCCAGCCCTCCCTTCCACCTGCCCACCCGGAAGTTCATCTATCCAACCAGAAGCTCCAAAACAAGACAGGAAATGTGCACTGATTCCAAGAAGCTGAGAAGACAGATATTAGGAAACCACTATGATTTTAGCTCTGCGATTCAGCCCCGAAAGTACTATGGGTCTCAGGCACTGGGGGCCCCTAAAAGTCACAAGGTTATCCACATTTTGCCTGTTCCCCTCAGAGCCCCCTACTTGCAGGGCCCGTCTCTCGTCTCCCAGTTCATCAACTGACCTAGCTCTCCAACCCCAAGATCTTCCTCCCTCCCCATAAAAGTCTGTGCTTCTGGGCCAGAGGGTTAGCTCAGTGGTTCCGGCACCTGCCTCGCAAGCGTAAGGACCTGAGTTCGATCCCCGGTTACCACATATAATGCTGGGCGTGGTGGCTCATGCCTGTAATCCCAGCACTTGGGAGGCAGAGACAGGAGGATTGCTGAGTTCGCGGCGGCTTGCCTGGGCACCATAGTGAGCTCAGGGCCAGCCTGAACTACAAAAGCAAGACCCTGTCTCCAAAAAGCAAAAAAAAAAAAAAGTCTGTGCTTCTCAAGCATCACGTTCCAGTCTGATGACTGTTCGTCTGACTAACTGCTAAAATAGCTGTGCAATGCACTGGAGGTGTGGACGGGGGGACTCGGAGGACTTCTAGACCTCTCTTTCCTGCTGCAGCCCACACACTCTCCTCACCAGCTGCCTCCATGGCCCCGCTCTTCCCTCTGTCAGCCCCTGGCAGCTGGGACTGCACAGCTCATCCTCTCGTCCTTGACTGAGTGCTGAGACTCAGCCACCCGGGCACCCAGAGCAAAGGCCCCGCAGAGGAGCGTGGAGGCTGTGGATCCGCACAGTTCGGTCTCCGCCGGCCTCCCCAGCGCAAAGGCTGCGTTCAGCAGCGCCTCACACTTGACCACTCTATCCATGGGCCTCTGCCCGGCAAAGCCTGTTTCCAGGGCCACCTTCCCCACCGTGAATCCGGCTTCCAGGATTCCCAGCAAGAGGCCCAGGTCACCTGTTGCCCCACAGCGTTCACCACAGTCCCTGATACACGGCACACACTTTCCAAGAGGAAATCAAAATATATGGTGAATGCTTGAAATTTTAAAAATGTATTGCAGTAACAGACAGCACCACGAACCCCTTCAAGTCGCTCCCCCGGGCTTGAACACACGTATCCTATCACTCTCGCCGCTTTCTGAAGCAGTTCTGGATGTGCTCCTTCATGAGTGTCTTTGCAAGATGTGATCAAAATGCAGGGAATGCCGCTGCCCAGTGCCATTCACGAAAAGGCAGGCCCTTAGAAACATGACTCTGTGTCCTCATTCAACGTACTCACTGGGTCTGGCACCGCACAACTCAACTTCTGGCTCTTTCTCAGTCACAATGACCGCAAAACATAAATGCCTTGAATTGATTCAGAACATCAGCCCCCACAGCTCCGCTTAAGGTTGAGAACAACCCAAAACAATGGGGTAAATGTGTTTGAAGCAAGGAGGAGTATTTTGAGGCAGATTAATGACAATGTGGCTTTTACTGTAACAATTAAAAAAAAAAAAAAAACTTTAAAACTCACTGAATTTTTCGATCATACTTCACATACATTTAATTATACTGTAACCTTAAAAACTAGCTCCGGGCCAGAGATTTAGCTCAGTGATTCCAGTGCCTACCTCGCAAGCGCAAGGCCCTAAGTTCGATCCCAGTAACCACATACAATGCTGGGCATGGTGGCTCACACCTGTCATCCCAACACTTGGGAGGAAGAGGCAGGAGGATTGCTGAGTTCGAGGCTTGCCTGGGCTACATAGTGGGCTCAGGCCAGCCTGAACTATAAAGCGAGACCCTGTCTCAAAAAAAAAAAAAAACCTAGCTCCGCCCACGACGGGTACAGCACAGTGAAAGAACCAGCCCCTAAGCCTCGAGCCGGGAAAGAAACCAGAACTGGATGCGGAGTCGCTCTGAGCGCGGTGGGGCAGACCCGCCAAACCACAGACACAGTCGGAGGCCCCGGGCGGCACACTCACCTCCACGTGCCATTTCTGAACATGGGCTGGACGCTCCACGAAGAGCCGAAGATGTTGAAAGACTTGGAGAAGCAGTCATTGTAGATCAGGCCCGTGTAGATGGAGAAAATGCCCATGAGCAGGATCAGGTAGCGCCCGTGGAAGAAGGTGTTCCAGATCTGGCCCCACAGAGACGAGAGCAGGCGCGTCAGAGTGGAAGCGGGTGCGTTTCTAGCCTCTCCGGGCCAGGGACCCTTGGGAGGGAGCCGTGACCCGGGCAGACCTCAGCATCCAGAGAGAAACGGGACACCGCAGTGATTCCCCTGAGCCCGTGGAGGGGAATCCCCAAGTCCTGCCCTGGGCCGGCATGGAGGCACACACTTGACACCCCAACACTCGGAGGCTGGGGCAGGAGGATTCCCGTAAGTTCAAGGCCAGTCTGGGCTATGTGGAGAAACCCTGACTCAAAAACAGAGACAAAAACAAAAATAGAAGTCCTGGACTGAAGTAAGATAGATAAATACGCATCTCAGTTTCTTTCTCACCCCCTATTGCAGCACAGGCCAAGGCCCCACCCGTTAAGGAAAGGCCTGGACCCTGCCGGCTCCAAGTCAGGCATCTCCAGCCGGTGCATCTGGACAAAGCCAGCCCTCTGCTCTGCGGGGTCTTGTCACTGCAGAGCCGTCTCTGGCATCTACGTCTGCTAAGAGGAGCACAGAACTGTCCCACGATCCTACACGATGCGTCACTCATTCCAGAACTGCAGAAGCAGCACTTTGCAACTTGAAGCGTTTCCCACAGAAAATAACATCTGTTAAGGTTTTCGTGGAAAACTGCCTTGGTCACAAGTTGATTTTGCCTGCAGGTGCTGCTTGCGGTCGGCAGACAGAGGGGTCACAGGCTCACACTGACCGACTCCACCCACGACAAGGGCGCATGGTCATCCAGAGTGCGGCCACAGGCACGTTCCCCACTTGTTGACCGAGTTGCCAGGAGCACAACACGGTTCCTTGACTCACAGATAAACTTTAACCAAGGCACACTCAGGAATTCGGCCTTCACCACCCTCTGCAAAAAGACCTCAAGGAAGCTGAGAGATTAGGGGCAAGAGGACAACACAGTATTTGGAATTTCACCAGGTTTCCTGAGAACTTGGCCCCAGGCTGATGGGAAAGACTCTGCCATGAACAAATATTCATAATATTTTCAGTGAAAACATTCAAAAGAAAGCTACAAATAGTATGTCCTATGTTGATGCAAATTTTTAAAAGCTATGTTTTTATATAAAGCTCACACACAAAATTGGGAAGATATCCAAGAGATTGTGACTTTACCTATGTGCTTAAGTTGTAAGCTGTATTGCATCAGCTTTTATAATCAAGATGTACTGCTTTTAGCAGAAGAAAGAAAGGTTAGGAGCAAAATGGAGGGGTAAGAAAATTAGTGCCTTCTCGAGCCTGAACAAATGGCACTCAGCGGGGCTCTACAGCTCCTGAACGCACCGTGCCCCAGGGTGAGGAGGACCCCTCACACACTCCGCGCCGCGCCTGAGGGAACGCGCTGCGGGGCGGCCGGCACCCACCTCGTTGCTGCTCTTCTGGGACAGCAGCTGCTGCTCGTTGAGGACCATCCAGAGGGCGCCCAGCAGCATCACTGCTCCGTGACCGCAGTCCCCAAACATGACCGCGAACAGGAAGGGGAAGGTGATGATGGTGTAGGGGGCTGAGGAGGGACACACATCAGCCCGAGGCCTCTGTGCCAGCTCTGGCCGGCCACCCAGCTGGCAGGGAGTTAGTGCCCACCCTGGGCCCGCCTCCCGCACCCAGTTCCTTGTCCTCTCTGACTGCCCCCACTCCCCGCTCATCCATGAACAGGGATTCTTAGTCCCCACTTTCTTTGTCTGAGATCATACAGTGTGACAGGATTGAAAACCAGCTTTGGGTCTCTCAGTGTCTTCGACGTCTTTCCATCGTCATCTCTGCCTCTGGCAGCGACAACCAGCAGTTACTCCCAGGATTCTCAACCAAAGCCTTGCTTTGTGGGTGACAAGTTAGGAGGACTTGTTTGCAGTAGCCGGCTGCAGGGCACTGGGTCTACCTGTCTATTTCACTAACCAGACTGTGAAAATCACACAGCACAAGACAGTCGATACCTAATCTTTTGATTCCAAGTCCCGTGGGCTTCTGTCTTTCCTACCCAATAACTCCAGACCCGTAAAGATGTCCAGCAATGACCTGGATGTACTATGAGAGGCAAAGCAGAATTCAGCTGCCTGATGAGGCCATACTTTTTAATGCAGAACAGATACGGGCAACAAAAAAATGTTTTACCAATCGGTGTACGTAGATTTTCCAGATGTCAGGAAACCAAGTAAGATTTTAGGAGTATTACAGTTTTCAGAGTTACCCCTCAAGTGCCCTGAGAGGTTCACTTTACCCCAGTTGCCACTTTCAAGCTGCCCCATGATATAGCACATTCCACTTCACCTGGGTTCATCTCCCGGTAGCTGCCAATGCCATATGCATCAACGATGTTCTGGAAACCAGCTGTGAATTTATTGGTCCTGTTAAAAGTGGGAGGGGCTGTTTTCGACTGCACTTCGGTCATGATGGGAACCATGGAGGAGCCACTTAGTTCCTGCAAAAAGAACAGGTATCGGGTGTAGGCGGGAGGGTGTCTCGGGATGGTGCCAGGCACACAGATCTGAGCTGAACTTGGGGCATCTCTTGACTCTGAGAACGGCCACCTCTACCTGTGAAACGCAGTGGCTCCCCGAGTAGCTTCCTAATTCATCTCTCAGGAACGCCTTCAAGAGAGCACAGCTTGTCCCCCCTGGGCCTGTACACGCCCACCTTACACACCAGCTGCGGACTCTGCCCTTTCCCGCCCCCCTACCTTCTCCATCAAGAGCTCATCCACTCTGCTAATTCCTCCTCTCGCCCTAACGGTGCTACTCCACTCTTCTCCTTGCCCAGTTGGGCCTGCAAACTGCCTGCCCCACCAACCCTACAAGACCCAAGAACCTCGGTGGAACCCAAGTCTTTGCCCCAAAGCCAAGTCCCCCCGGCTCCTGCCACAGCGCCTCCATTTCCCCGGACTCCGGGAACTTGGGAATCGTCACATTCGTCTCTCCTCTTGACTGAGTCAGCGATCCCCGTCGGGGCGTGTTAATAATTCTCCCTCCCAAATCCCTCTCTGCAGATTCCCAGAGCTCCTGGCCGGCCCCGCCTCACCATCCCTTCCGGCTCATTCCCTTCCATTTCTGTTACTGCCCAGACAGCCGGATCCCCTGTCATAGAACCAACCCAAAGCTCTACCGTCCTTCCTGCACATTACGCTCCTGCTCTCAAGTGTTCAAAGACGTCCTAATTCTAAGGAATGAAATAAAAACTCTTACGTCTTGTGATGCAGATTTCTTTACAAGACTGAATCATCTGAGTTAACAGGATTCTCCATTCCCCTTTCCCTCTAGCCACCCCTGACACCCCAACCTCTTCCCCCACGGAAATCAGTTGAATCTCTCTTTCATTTACCCAGGTCTACACGATTCTCCAACTCCCTGCCCTGGGAACCTTCCAGACACCCCAAACCCCAGCAGCACTTAGATAGGACTTAGCAGCAGCTGAATGAGTGCTCGTGGTTATCAGACTCCATCTTCCCAGCAAGGCAGTGGGTACGTATCAGGGCAAAGCTCATCTGAGGAAGCAACCAAGACACAGAGACGAAGTAACTGCCTGAGGGTCCTACGCAAGCGAAGGTGTTTCCAGCTACATTACTGCACTGTCTCATCCCTGTGTGGTTGACACCTCCTTGTGTAGCCTCCTCCTTCTTTTCTTCCCTTTGTACACACCCTGTGGCAGCTGATGATAGGTGACAACTGTTCATTGTTGAAAACAACGATGACAGCAACAACTATTACAGACAAATCAGCAGAAGACACAGGCAGCCAGAGAGGAGCCTGGGACAAGCAGCCTTGGTCAGATGAGCAGGAGCCTGTGCTCACAATTCAAGGGCCAGATAGACAGTCAAGCTCAGAGTGTAACAAGAAATGTAACTGCAAGGCGACATCTCTACCCCTACCTAGCTGGAAAACATTTTCTCCTTCTCACTTTGTCCTTCTAGTGAAGCCCTTGGATAGGACAGAGACCAGGAGGCACCTGTCCATAGCGGTTGCTCTGTGCCCCAAGCCCTCACGGGCCCAGTTGTTTACATAAGCTAGCTTTAGCCCTACAGGTTGACATCAGACTGACTGTATGTGTCTCAGTCCCGGTCAACTTCTGGTATAAAAACTCCTAGACAAAGAGACCCCATAGCAACCTATTTTCAGTTCTCCTCCCGACTACTGGGAGCGATTCCTCTCGCTAAACATTCCTCCTGTCTACGTCCTTGGGCCTCAACTTCATTCTCTGATTTTGTGAGACCGGGACCCAGACAAACATGTGCACCCTTCCTCCGCAATCTCCTACCCACCCAGAGCCTTCTCCTTCTCTTACTGCAGAGGACCGAATACAAAACCGTTTTACATCAGGTACGGTGGTGTGCACCTACAGCCCAGGCTCCTCGGGAGGCTGAGACAGAAGGATCTTCGAGCCCAGGAGTTAGGCTCCTAAGCAGCCTTGCGGGAAGTCTCGCCCCTTCCTGATTAGTCTCTTCATTTCTAGACCAAGGACTCAGACACCAGTGGATTTGTGGTCTATATCACAGCAAAGTATTTCTAAAACACAAACTGGATCGTGTTTCTCCAACAGGAGATTCGAATCAGGGTCTTTGCCTGGCAGTTTCTTCACCTGCACAAAAGGAAGAAAAATAGCTCCTGCCTCCTTCTCCATTCCCAACACAAGCCCTTTACAGTGAGACCCTCAGCCTGACGCTCTTCTTCCACCCACCCCACCCCCCCCCGAGATCTTCTGGAGCACTTGGGGATGTCTGCTCCAATGCCACCTGCTCAACCAGGCTCATGTGGCGACAGCCCGCGTGAGGCCCTTGCTCTCAACAGGCCACCCAGCCAAGCAGCCCTGTCAGCCAGACCCACTGCTCCCCACGAGTGCTCCCCCGAATGGGCTTAGCCTCCCTGACAACCCAAGAAATCACTCAGACAAGCTAACCACACCCGCCAGCAGGAACCAAAGGTCAGGACACTCCCGTCACTGCAGACCCTACTTCCCAGAGCCCTGCTAGCTCCGTGCCTAGCGGACAGCCTGAAGCACAACCCCCGGCTCTGTGAGACTTGTGCTGTCCTCCCCAGGCGCTGAGTAAGTGTGACTGTCATGGTTTAAATATCCAGTGTCCCCCAAGACTGACACTGAGGGCTGGACCCCAAAGCACCAGTGTTGGGAAGAGAGGCCCAGAGAGCGGTTGGCTCACAGTGGTTTGAATGTATTGTTCTATTGAACGGCGACAGGAAGCCAGGCCTGGCTGGAGGAAACCGCTTCAGGGCACGCCTTGGAAGAATGTGTCGATCCCATCCTCTCCGCCCCCTCCCTCTGCCTCCCGGCCACGGCGAGGTCAGCAACTTTGCCCGGCCACACCTTCCACCATGATGTTCTGACCTCAGGCTACAGGGAATGGCTGACCACTGACCCAAAGCTCTGGAACTGTGAGTCAAAATAAACCTTTCCCTGCCCTCGGGTCCCTCCTTCATTTCCCGACCACTGCTCAACGCTGCCTGAAACAGGCTCCTCACAGGCTCTCACACCGTCCACCTCTCTCTCGAGAAGGTCTGTCAGGGCATGGTCTGTCCTTGTGGGCCTCGATCAGAGAATGTCCGTGACCACGGACACGGAGGGCTCTGGGAATCTCAGGGCACAGCGCTGAGCACTGTTGCTGGCACGCAGGGAGCTGTCTGTGCCTTTTGCTCTTACACAGGAGCTTGGTTATCTCTCCGGCTAGACTGTCACCCCAGAAGGCAATGGGCTGAACTTACAGCTGTGCTATGATAACTGCAGTCACAAGCAGTAGAGTGGCTGGCTCATTACCGCTCAATGTATACTTGGAGATCAAGGAAATCTTGAGTACTTGTCAAATACTAAAGACAAACAAGTTTCCTTTACGTGCCCTGGCCCTGGGTTAAGGACTAAAGGTGAAGGAGACGATCCCTACACCAAGTCACCTGCAGAGCTCAGCAAGTTGACAGCTTCCAAGAGTCTCGAGGGGAAGTGACGAGGCCGGGAGTGACCCACCTCCACCGCCCGGCACCATCCGCTACTCACCATGCCCAGCTCTAGGGCCTTCTTGACCCGGGCAGTGTCCGCCACTGGGAACCAGATCTCAGCGATGACACACTGCTGGGTGACATCGATGTCGCACATGTTCAGGATGTGGTAAATGGCTTTCATCTTCTGCACTCTGGTGAACCACGAGTGCCAGTTGGCAGCTGCTTCCTGCAGCAGGCGCTGGCGGTGAGACTCTGTCTGTGTGATGACCTAGGTGGAAGGACACAGAGAGATGAGGAACGCTGACACGGCGGCAAAAGCGGAGGCTTCTCAGCCACTGTGGCTTCCCCTTCTGGGCTCCTTCCTCTGATAGGCAAGGCGCTTGTGTGGGCTAACTGGGTACTTAAAACCTTTCAGGCTTCCTCTGCTCTTCAATTCCGCTTAGTTCTTGGGGTTGAATTATGCTCCATTCCCAAAAGATTCTATTCGAGTTTTAGTTTTGATTCTTGTGACTGGACTTGATGTGGATATGACCAAGATGAAGTCTCAGAGATGAAGGTGGGTCCTAAACCTATGGCTGATGTCTTCTTTTTGTGTGTGTGTGTGTGAGACAGGGTCTCACTTTGTAGTTCAGGCTGGCCCTGAGCTCACTATGTAGCCCAGGCAAGCCTCAAACTCAGCGATCCTCCTGCCTCTGCCTCCTGAGTACTGGGATTACAGGTGTGAGCCACCACACCCTGTGTTATGGTTGATGTTTTATGACATCCGCAGATGCAGGCAAACAGGGAGGAAGAACGTGTGACAATGGAGACAGGGATTTAAGTGACAAATCTACAAGCCCAGGAGTCCTTAGGTGGCCAACTGCCATTAGAAACTGGTTGAATCACAGAAGGATACCTCCTCCTCTCCTTACAGGACACAGGGCCCTGCAGACAGCCTGCTTTCTGGGTTTTGGGCCTGCAAAACTGTGGCAGTCTATTTCTATCATTCTAAGCCACCCAGCTTGTGGTAATTTGTTATAGCAGTACTAAGAAATGAATTAAAATGCGTTACACACACCATCCTTCCAATAGTGATGTGTGAATTAACGGAGGAAGGAATGGTCGGCTTGGTACACATAAAATTTATTTGTTTAATGGACTTCCAGAAGACAAGACCAGCTTGACATAGATACAACTTTCACAAACCTTAAAGCTTACCCTCAAGAACTGCTGGCATTCCCTGAATGAAAGAAACATCTGCTACCAGGCCCGGACTGAACACTAATACAAAAAAGGACAAAAATCTCCCTTGGGCCGGAGGGTTAGCTCAGTGGTTCCGGCGCCTGCCTCGTAAGCGTAAGGACCTGAGTTCGATCCCCGGTTACCACATATAATGCTGGGCGTGGTGGCTCACGCCTGTAATCCCAGCACTCCGGAGGCAGAGACGGGAGGATTGCTGAGTTCGCAGCGGCTTGCCTGGGCACCATAGTGAGCTCAGGGCCAGCCTGAACTACAAAGCAAGACCCTGTCTCCAAAAAGCAAAAAAAAAAATATATATATATATATCTCCCAAGCTCTGAGAGTGGTCTGTAGACAGGGGCCCTGCTAGGGTCAATCAGACCACAATACTCTTCCTGGCAGCGACTAGAGCATAGGAGGGAAGTCAGTGCTGGGGGAGCTGACGAGCTAGGACCGCCCGACGTTACTGGACGGGACAGCACCACGTCCCACTAAATGTAAGTATGCGTCAATAGCACGATTTCTCTTGCACTTCCCACAGGAAATCTGCCAGGAGTGTTTGAGGAAAAGCACTTGAAGGGAAACTGCCTGAGGGAAACACAGTTGTCCTAACTGTGACAAAGAAGGAATAGAGAGGATTAAAGAGATTAAATGATTTCTAAAAGGGCACAAGTGTTACTAAGGATTTTAATACACACACACACACAATCTAATTTCCAAATCTTCTCAAATTGTGCTAGCCCACCACAGCAGCCACATGCAGCTACTAAAACTTAAATTTAATTAAAAATAAGCAAAAAGTAAAAATTCAGTTCCTTGGAGTCATCAGACACATTTCAAGGGCTCCGCAGTCCCCTGAGGCTCACTGGGAGGGCAGGCAGTGTGGTGACCAGGCACACCCACTCGCCGGAAGTTCTGCTGACAGCGCCCTCTACCGTCCTCAGTGCCCTGGGGTCCTCAGCGTCACGTACAGAGCAACTGCTCTGCCCACAGGACAGGCACACATGGTGTCGCCCCTGAGAGCAGCAGGGCTTACCGTGGAAACGCACTCGGGCTGTGCTAGTGTTCACGTGGTGAGGCCAGAGTGACTGTTTTTACAGAACTCCTGGGCCAGCTTAAACAATCAGAACAGGCCAGGCTGGTTGTTCAACCTCATGGACTGGTTCGTCACATCCTAGGTGCAGCTGAGGCCAAGGCTGGCAATAAAGAGCTCCTTGATCTGACTGGGGTGGCCGCCCCGGGCTGAGGAGGGCTGTGGTCCTCCTAAGCTGGGCCGAGTACAGCTGACAAGCGGAATCATCACCTTCACAAACACAGCTTTCTGAGCATGCCATCGCCCGCAGCTGGCAGACAGGCCTAGGACGGAGCCCCACCACCCTCGACCCAGGCCCGAGCCTCCCACTCACCGTGGTTAGGTCTTCCAGCCTCACGTTGATGCTGGCCAGCATCTCTCTGCGCTCGGCGGCAGGCTCCGGGCAGGGGTACACGGTGGCTCGGAACCTGTGTTCAGCAGGGACACACCAGGGCTTTTGCTGAGAAGCCCTGCTTGTGGGGCTTGGGCCAGACAGCCAGTCTTTTGCCTCCAGCACCTTCCTCCAAGCCCTAAAGATTTTAAACATGTCCCTTCCTTGATTCACACCCTGAAACCACCAGATCCTATGGCTAGAAGACTTTGGGCTTAACCAGCCTCTTCTCTCAGCGTGGAGACTTCCGCTTCTCGGGGCGCTGCACACAGAGCAGTTCTGCAAAGTGAGAAACTACCCCATGTGGCCTGCGCGTGAGCAGAGGTTGAGGAACGAGCTGGAACAGGCCTGGGGACATCTGCTCGGCTACCTTTAGACTCTGTTTATTCAGGTCCTTTCTGTTCACATTC
>PVIC010025227.1:0-25461 GCA_004025085.1 Thryonomys swinderianus
TGATCATTGGTACCGGCCTTTAAAGTAGGTACCACTAATAATCAGTGATTATTGTCCCCATGAAGCAGAGAGTGTTGGGCATCTAGGCTCTGTGGCTTCCAACAGGTCTGGCAATGAAATGGAAAATGCTGGGTTCCAGTGGCACCAGAACAAGTGGCTGAAAAGAATTCAGTCAAAATGATTATTTAGTATCTTTCTGAGAAGAAAGGTCTGGTTATTTCAATAAATTAAACTGTCTGTTCTTTTAAATTGAATTCAGTCAACCATCCAACCATGGTGAGCCACTCCCAAAAGTTATTGCTTGCTCTCCTTAGATAGTCCCGAAATCAGCTGCCTAGCTCAAGGACCCAAACAGACAATGTGAATGTGCTCACCGCCTTCTGGTGACAACCAGCCTGGCTGCAGCTCCGAGATGAAACCAAATGTGTTGGCTGGGCATGTAGACGAGTCACAGAGCCCGAGAACTGCCAGGGACTGGATGGGGCCAGTTATCCAGCCTGAGTCCCTTGACTCAGAGATAAGGAAACCCGAGCCCTGGCAGTGCACTTGACCGACATCCCTTAAGTAGCTGCCCATTCTCAGGACTCCTAGCCCAGTGCTCATTCTAGTGTTCTAGGCTGGGCCTGTGAGCTGTACACATGACTGTTTCTGGTGCAGAACAAACTAGGGAGAGAAAGACATAAAGATAACAGCGAACGCTTGCTGAGAGCTTATTGTGTACTCACCTAAGTATTTTACCTGGCTTATCTCATTCAGTCCTCATGATCTGTCCACAAAGGTGGATACGATGATTATATCCAATACAGAGCCAAGGAAACAGGCCAGAGAGCTTGAGCAACTTACCTAATGTCACATAGTAAATCATAAAAGACAGGGTGAGTTTCATAGTGTGTGTGTGTGTGTGTGTGTGTGTGTGTGTGTGTGTGTGTAGCTGAGTGGCAATACACATAGGTGATACTACTTTCTGAGGCTGTAATGAGGTTTGAAATATCTAAATCAGGGATCTTGGCCCCGTTTTACAGTATTTAAGGTGTTGCAGAAAATTCTGAAATGCAAAATGAGCCCGAGTCCCACATAGTAAAGAACAACATACCTTACTATCCCTTAGGAAAAACATACTATGATTTCATGGCGGGAGACCTTTTGTCTTGTGTTATTTTCATTCTTTTGATTCCAAACTCATCACATAACTCTGCTAAATGCCTAGGTCACTTAATACCAATGGAACAGCCAATATATTTTGAGCATTTACTAAAAGGTAGACTCCGTACCAAGCACATCCATCCATTTTCTTAACCAATTTTCACAGCAATCTTGTGAGGTAGTGATAATTATTATCCCAGTTTTACAGTTCAGGAAACAGACATTTAAAGGTGATGCAAGATTTGCTTCACATACAATGGCCCCTGGGTACATAGGCAGTCAACATTGCCTCATAAATGGAAATAATAAGGAAAAAAATCCAAGTTCACTAACTCTACTAGCTTGTAGAAAAAGTCATTACAATTAAAATTTTAATGTAACACAAGAATTTTAAAGCTCAGTGGACAACTGAGTTTTGTCTAAGTCCCAGAAGAGTATAAAAGGGCAGCTGCTAAGGACTGAATGGTTTCTCCTTCTATGTGAGTAAATCCAACTCATAGGCACCTAACAGAGTAAAAATATTAAAACCTCTTGCACTGTCCTTTACATATCCAAATAGGCTTGTGACAAATGGCTTTTGTTACAAGAAATGTGCCTTCCTGTCAGTCTAACCCTCAGGAAATGACAACATCCTAACCGTTTAAATTAGAAGCAAATTCAAGTTGACATAAAATGTGATGATCGATTTCTCCTTCCTGTCCTCTTGAATAAATCCATATGTCCTATAAATTTTGACCAGGAAAAGAAGTATCGTTTCCAGAACCAAGTGGACAAGATGAAAGAAAAGGTCAAGAATGTGGAGGAAAGGTCAAAGGAATTTGTTAACCGAGTGGAAGAGAAGAGCCATGATCTAATTCAAAAGTGGGAAGAGAAGTCAAGAGAATTCATTGGCAACTTCCTAGAGCTGTTTGGACCTGATGGAGCCTGGGTATGTAATTATCTCAGCCCCTTTTTCATGAAACCCCAGAAGCCCATCCTTATCTCAGGTGGTCTCTACTTGGGCATCAACCTATATGACTTCAAGCCATCTCACTTCCTTTTCTCATGACTGCTTTACACCGCAATGTGGCACCAAATAGCACCTGAAGCCAGGCCTGGTCTCTGTTTCTATACTTTGTCTGGAGCTTGGAAGTCATTAATTATTCACTGTAATCTTATTAGTGCAAAGTTTGTTTCTGTATCTCATCACAGTCTCCCAGCTGGAGAGGGTGCAAAGCTGGGGGGGGGGTAAGGTTGACCAGCAGCAGAACTGAGCTTGTGTTGCAAGATAAGGTCAATGGGCCTTAGCTCAACCACAGTCATTTATGTTGAGGGGAGGAGAATGCAAAAGAAATGTAGCTGTCTCAGTTGTCTTTTGTTGTCAGGAATTGCCCTTTTTAATTGGTTTCAAGAGATAGAATTTTGTTGTACATCTGTATCCATCATGGCCTGATTTTCCCATGGCTTGAAAGTGGGATAAATGACAAAAGTCTTAGAGGACCAAGATAATGAACTGAGAGAGAAAATATAGGTCACTTCTTTGTCTAAATCTATGGACAATTGTGAATGATAACTATATGAAGGGAAAGGAAATTCTAGTGTTTCTACGGCACATGCCCTGTTGGAATAAATACCCAGTACTGTCAGCAGAGTTAATGAGCATTCTAAGAAACAAATACTTTTAAAGCTGACTTTCCTTTTAAAACATAAAGAAATGACTCCATTTGATTTCCCTGGTTTTAAGTAGCCTAGATTTCCCATTATGAAATGAGAAGTTTCTAACAAAATCCACTTTGACTTAATTATTTTATTGATGGGTTGTCACCGCTGCCTCTGCTCATTTGAGCTCGTTCATTATAGGATTATCTAAAAGTAAAACACTCAATTAGTAATAGAAAAAGAACAATGTTCAGGAAGCTGGAGGAAATGGTTTGCTTAGAGCCCAGTGGCCTCTAAGTGATTATAGAGGTGGGTGTTATAGGCCAACACCATCCCACGTATCAGCAGAGTCTCACAGAGCTGGAAAATATGCAAGGGCTGCTTGAACCTTAATGATTTCCAGGAAGAGCTGGCAAGAGTGGAAGAGCCAGCACCGGGCTCCTTTTCGTTTTCCCCGGGCCTGTTGAAATGTTCAGTTCAACTGATTTAATCACGGGACATGAATGGATGTTCTTGCCCATGCAAGGCACTGTGGAGCAAAGAGAGATAAAGTGAAGACTCTGTTCTCTGACCTCTAAAGCATAAAATCCAAAACTTCCCGTTTGATTTGGTAGTTCCTGTTTTCATAACTAAGGTTCAGCCTCTGAGGAAATAGCTCCCGGCAAGCGGTAGTTTTTAATATAACCACGCAGGTATTCATTTACTTACAGGGATTCAGAAACATGTCTCTGCTGAGAACCCCTCAGATCGTACCTCGAGAGGTGGATGTTTTCTCTCCCCAGGGTGAGCAAAGGCAGGGAAAGAACATACTTTCACAGAAACTTTATAGACCTTCATTGTTTCCAGCTCACAGTGAAGGTAAAATAGCAGCTAGAGCTGATCTTGGGGAGTCTGGTGACAACGAACTGAGGTGATTTTTAAGAAATGCAACCCTGCTTAGAAACTGGAGGTTTTTCTTTTTAAAACTTGCTATTAGTGTCAAAACTGTTATTAACATTAATATACTGTATCAGTCAGACTTAGACATTACTTTTTTTCTGTTGACATTAAAAGTACGGGAATAGTTACTAGGATGTTAAACGCCAAGATAAGTAATTTGCTTTTCATGAATATGCCATTATTATAATAATTCTTTATTTGTGGATTTGAGACTGGAACTCATTTCTTAAAATAGAGGATCTGCATTACCTGCAAATACAGTACCAATACAAATAACACAAACTTGGAAAGGTACAAAATAGAAGGGTTTAAAGTACAAAATTTGGTGCAAGAGGATCGGTACGCAGCATACTGTGTAGCTGTAGCAGATACTCCACAAATATTTCTGAATTGAATGAATGGATGTGTGAAGATCTATTCACAAGAACATCCAGCATCTGCAAAAGGTATGATGAGGCCTAACTCCTCCATGTACATATATGCATCTGAATACCAGCTTTGATTACAACTTCTTGTTTGGTGCATTAAATTGATCAGGCAGGCTTGGTTTGCTTAACTGTCAACCATATTTTAAAATTGTTTTTAGGCAAGGCATGAGCTCTCTCTGTTTCCATGGACACAGCCTTCCTAAAGGCTCTGACTCCTGCCCCAAGCCGACTCACACATTTATGCTGCCCTCCTGGTCCCAAGGAATATTTTAACTTGCTCCTCTCCATTATGGGAAAACATTACACAAGGATGTGAACAGCAGCAGGTGGGGACATTGAGGGCCATACTGGAGGCTGCCTGCCACAGTGACCTTTAAGAATTTGAAGCAAGCACTCTGTACTTCTTCATTGCTATAATAGATTGCCTATTCCCATTTATTCAGTCTGGTTCAGAGACTACCAGGCACAAGTTGTTATTTTTCAATCTCATCAGTCTACTTATTTAGCTACTTTTGTTTGATTCTTCTAAAGAGTCTTGACTCAAGCTCAGAAGGCAGCTTATAAGACAGCTAGTGTGACAAAGAGAACCCTTCAGTGTTAGTCAGCTTTATGTTACTGTAACTGATAAGGGCTAGGGATTTCGCTCAAGTGGTATCACACCAACCTTGGATGCACAAGGGCCTGAGTTCAATCCCTAGTATAGTTAAAAAAAAAAGTGTTTTATTTTTTGGTGGTACTAGGGATCGAAATTGGGCCTTTGTGCTTCTTAGGTAGGTGCGGTACCACTTGAGCTAAATCCCTGGCCCTGTTATTTTTGAGCTGGTGGAAAAGTATAATACGGTGGGAGATTGTGGAAGAGAAAGCTACTCATCTGCTGTCAACCAGGGAGACAGAGACAAAAAGAGACACACACACACACACACACACACACACACACACACACACACAGTGAGAGAGTCTCACAGTTCCCTTAGAGATATGTATGCCCTTGGGAAGGCTTTCCATTAAGAATCACCTTTGATGTTCCCACCACATCCAAATAGTGCTATGGGGCGATCAAGCCTTTATAATACATGAAACATTAGAGAACATTCCAGATCTAAACTATAGCAGCTTTCCAACAGGTCAATTTACATTCTTCGGTGGTGTCTCTGAAATACTGTCACAAAAAGGTTTTTAAGGAGTTTAGTTTCAAAGCTTTGTTGATTTGTTAGAGGTGATGCCATTGTCTCTAAAACAGCACTGAAGGTCATGGCTTGGGTCAGGGATGTTGGCTCAGGGCTCAGGGTTTGGTCTGGGAGGAGGGTTTTCCCAGTGAAACTCAATTATTGTTTGAAGTTATCTGAATTTGCAGAGCGGACACAGCCTATTTAAATATGAAGCCTCAGCCACATATGCCATTATGACACACATTATGTGTCATTGTGAATGATCTGTCGCTGTATTCCTTCACTAACTCTGAAAACAGAAGTCTTTCATTTTGAAAACAAAGTGACTATTTTACTTTCCCATGCAAACACAGACTCTTTCCTGGAGCACCAAGAAAGAATGGTCTTAATCAGGTGCGAGGTTATAGTTCATCACAGACCAGCAGAGCCCTTTCGTCGCCATCCAGTCAATCTGACAGACACAGGCATGTGCCACCTTCTACCCGAGAGTACCTTTTAAAATACAGACTTCGGGCTGGGGATTTAGCTCAGTGGTTCTGGCGTGTGCCTGGCAAACACAGGGTCCCAAACTGGGCATGGTGGCTCACGCCTGTCATCCCAGCACTCGGGAGGCAGAGACAGGAGAATTGCTGAGTCCGAGGCTTGCCTGGTCTACATAGTGAACTCAGGCCCAGCCTGAACTACAAAGTGAGACTCTGTCTCAAAAAAAGCCCCAAACAAACAAACAAAAACAGATTTAGCCTATTCTTTATTGCTAATTTGTAAATTGTGGTAAATAGATACATACCATAAAATTTGCTATTTAAACTACTTCGAAGTGTACAGCGGCCTTAAGTACCTATATTCGCATTGTTGCCAGCTATCTCCACTATCTATTTCTGGAGCTCTTTTAATCATCCCAAATAGAAACTTTGTACCCTTTATTTTTTTTTTCCATTTTGAGACAAGGGTCTGTATGTAGTTCAAGGTTTCCTTAAACTCATAGCAATCCTCCTGCCTCAGCCTCCTGAGTGCTAGGATTGTAGGCATGCATTGGGGGAGGATGGTGAACCCATGGCCTTCACTACCCTAGGCAAGGCCTCTACCACTGAGCTGCACCCCAGACCTTGTGCCTTTTAAACAACCTTCCCTAGCTCCTAGAAACATCATTTTCCTTTCTGTCTCTGTGAATTTAACTGTTCTGTGTACTCATATAAGAAGAATCATATAATATTCACCATTTTGTTTCTGGATTATTTTATGTAGCATAATATCTTCATGAATCATCCATGTTGTAGCATATATCAGTATTATAGTAACCTTTTGTCTTTAAAAATTGATTTTATTGGGCCAGAGATTTAGCTCAGTGGTTCCGGTGCCTGCCTCGAAAGCACAAGACCCTGAGTTTGATCCCGGTAACCACATACAATGCTGGGCGTGGTGACTCATGCCCACCAGCAATCAATACCACATACCACACACATATCACAGTGCCGGGCATGGTGGCTCATGCCTGTCATCCCAACACTTGGGAAGCAGAGGCAGGAGGATTGCCGAGTTTGAGGCTCGCCTGGGCTACATAGTGAGCTCAGGGCCAACCTGAACTGCAAAGTGAGACCCTGTCTCAAAAAAAAAATTGATTTTATTGGTACATTCTTATATCCACGTTGTGATCACAAACGACACTGAGAACTTGTACCAGTACATGACACAACTTAATTCTCATTTTTACCATTCCCCTGTCCCCCAACCTCCCCCCATATACATAAGCTTTGTTTCTTTTTTTTACTCATCAAATTTTTTATTTCCCTTCTTACCTCCATCCCCTTTCCCTTTGAATATTTTCTTACTATTTCACAATTCCTGTCATACATTTTAGAACTTACTGACACATTCAGTTCCTCAAACCAGAGAAAAGACATGCTATATATACATCTGTGTCCTATTTATTTCACTTATGAGTATGTCCTCAAGGTACATCCATTTGAGTATAAAGGACTCAAATTTACCATTCTTCATGGCAGAGTAATATCCCATTTTATTTTTTAAAAAACACATCTTTACCCAACTCATGTTGATGGACATTTAGGCTGTTTTCAAGATTTAGGTATCACAAACTGAGCGGCTATAAACATGGGTACGCATATGTCACTGTGAATCGAATCTTTTAACTCTTTCATGTATATACCTAGCAGGAGAATAGCAGGGTCAAATGGGACCTCTGTGAAGTAGCCTTTTAAAGCCAAATAATGTTTAGCTGTGTGTATGTACATGCAGTATCTTGTTCTTCCATTTTCCTGTTGATGGACAGTTGGGTCCCTGTTGACAGTTATGAATAATGCTGCTGTGGCCACTAGCATTCTGTACAGATGTTTGAGTCCCGGCTTTCAGTTCGTTTGGGTATATACAAAGAAGTCGGATCGCTGGATCATCTGATAATGCTGTTTTTCATTTTTGAGGAACTCCCATAGCGCATTCCACAATGGCTGCACCATTTTACATTCCCACCAGTGACATGCAGTTTTCTCCACATCCTCGCCAACATTTACTGTTTTGTTTTTCATGGTAGCCATTCTCATCTTAGGTACTACTCACTTGTAAGACTTTTGATTTTTTTTAAAAAAAAAGGGATAATAAATGCAGTTTGTGGATCTAATTTAGATTTCCTACTTGGGAATTTTAGACAGTTGCTTTGTAAAACATTACCCTTAAACATATGCATGAGTAAAATGTGAGTAAACATGAAAATCTTCTTACTATGAAAACAGCTAATTACAAGAGAGGTGGCTATGCACAGAGACTCACTACCCGGCTGGGCAACAGTTTGAGCAGGTTCCTTTGCTTGTCTGGGCCTCAGGCACATCGTGTGTAAATGGGAAGAGTGCTTCGCTGCCTCCTAGTGTTGAAGACAGGATTAAATTGGTTCACACTCGAAAGCACTTAAAACAGTGCCTGGCACCCAGACAAATGGCAGATACACCCTGGCACCTGTGTAAGGGTCAGTTGGTATTGTTGCTGACGATACTATTTATCAATTTGTCTTGATCTGGAACACTAGCACTTTTCTCCTCGAGTTTAATCTTGCTTACCAGAGACCCAAATCAGCTCATACTAGGATTTTTTTCATTTCTTTTTAGCAGATATGCCCGAACATACCTGAAACACTGAAACTTTAAAGATATTTATGCCCTTGCTAGACATTAAGTACTTCTTAAAAGGGAAAACTTTGTAGGAGGGAAATAGAAAATTACTCTCTTATGGACAGGACTGTAAATGGGATTATTTTCTTGGGGGAAAACTTTATAAATGGAAACCTCTTAATATGGTAAAAGACTGAATTTAAATACCTTTTCTCTTTGAAAATGCCATGCCATGGTCTTCATTATTTGTTATATTTCTAAAGTGCTTTTCTTCCCAGGAAGCTCATTACAAACTGTCTCCTAACTGGATTTAATTCAGCTCCTTTGCAGAGGGACCACCCTTCAAAATGCATCAGAAATGGGTCACAGAGTCTGCAAATTGAGGCCCAGGGTTATTTTGCATGGATAGCACATTTTATGTAGTCTGACACCACTGTTTATCATTAAGGATTCAAGTTCTTTCATCCTCTTAGGCAGAATATTCTCAGTTATGAGCTTGATTCAAACTGGAGTAGACAAGACGTAGATTTCTTAGAGAGTGGGCTTCTAAGGGAAATACTGACAATCCATTAACAGCAGGAGGGCTAATGGCTGCCACTAAAAATATACTTAAAGATTACAGTAATAAAAACACATTTTAAAGTGCCTGCTAGAAGTTTGAGGATTTTTTTTAATGTTGCTGTTAATAATAGGCCACCCAGTCCTTTTGGCACTTGATTTTGTCTCATAAATGGGCCTAATCTAAGGTAATACTGTTGTACTGAGCTATTTTTTTCTGTTTGATTTTGAGGCGGTTGAATGTCTTTTGGTAGAATTATCAGTGCCTGTAATGGAAGGTAAATAATTGGTGTAGTCGTAACTGTATAGAATTTTAAATCTGGAAAGGATCTCAGCGATCAGTAAGTCATCTCTATTATATCTGCTCGAAGAAACTTGAAACTCTGAGAGGTAATGGAGTAGAGGGCCTTGGAAGGGAAAATGAACACTTAGGGGAACGTTTGCATCATCATTGCCACAGCTGCCCTTGCACCTGCTCTCCTTGGCCAGCTTACCTGAGTTATTCTTCCTTCCTGCCATGATGCTGTCCCATGACAATGACAGTGGCACACAGCTGTCCCTCCGCACCTGCAGGGAAGTGGCTCCAGGACTACCCTCGGACCCCCAAATCTGCAGGTGAGCAGGCCCCTCCTCTCGAAGGGCCTGCTAATTGCACATAGCCTCCCCAGTCCTCTCATGTACTTTCAATCATCTCTTGAGGGCTTATACTACCTAAGAAAATATAAGTGACTTGTACAGAGTCATTATATTGTTCACGTGAACAATGAGATTAAAATCTGCATATGTTCTTCATGGACACATTTGTTTGACCTGCAGTTGGTTGAAGCCAGGGATATGGGGCTCACAGATATGCGGGGCTGGCCGATTCATTACAGAATTATTAAAAAGTATAGACTAAAAGGAAAAAAAAATCACCTCAGACCCCATCACTCAGATCTTTATCTATATTATATACATTCTTTCTACACCACTGAACTCATCCAGCAATCCCATTCTGAAATCGTGCTGACTTTGTAATCATTCATGAGTATTTTTATATTATTAAATATTCTTGAAGAACCTGATCTTTATCAACTGCTTAGTTTATCGCTTTGGAGTTATATAAGATCTGTCTAACTTATTTGGGATTTTGCAGCTTTGTCCGCCATGACATTGCAAGGTATACTCATATATACAATAAAGGTTTGCGCATATCTCTCATTATCTTCTTGGGCATAGCTTTTTCACCTATCACCGAATGACCCCTCAGAGCAGTGGCTTCCATGTTAGCTCCTGCCGGCAGTAACGTGGACATGGTCTTTCTGCTCTCACATTCCCATTAGCCACCACAAAGTGTAAAGAGCTTTAGTAATTTGATGTATGAAGACTATCTCATTTCAATCATTTGCATCTGTTTGGTTACTAGTAATGTCGTTCATATTTGTAGTTCATTTATAAATTTCTTTTGTAAATTACCTACACACAGCATAACCCTTTATTCATTAAGGTTTTTACTTTTTTTTTTTTTTTTTTGAGACAGGGTCTCACTTTGTAGTTCAGGCTGGCCCTGAGCTCACTATGTAGCCCAGGCAAATCTCAAACCCAGCAATCCTCCTGACTCTGCTTCCCAAGTGCTAGGATTATAGGCGTGAGCCACCACACCCAACATTGTGGTGTGTGGTACTGATTGCTGGTGGGTGTGAGTCACCATGCCTGGTATTGTTGTATGTGGTTACCAGGGATCGAACCAGGGACCTTGTGCTTGCTAGGCAGGTGCCGGAACCACTGAGTTAAATCTTTGGCCCGAGGTTTTTACTTTTTTTTTTAATTTATAAGTTCTATTTTTGTACCAGGATGTAAAATTTGTATGCATGTGTTTATTTTTGTGCTGCTCAGGATGGAACCCACAGCATTGCACATGCCTAGATAGGTTCTCTATCGCCAAGCTATATCCCTGGCCCTGTAGTTACATGTTGCAAAAGATTTCCCCCATTGTTTTTCATTTTGCCTCATTTCATCACATGGTATTGTTAAAGTGTAAAAGTTTTAAATTTTTATGTGCTCAAACTTCAATCTTTTCTTTCGTGGTTTCTTTGTTTTGCTTTTATGCTCACACCCAGAGATATTTCTGAGGCATGAGTCTGATCGTTCCTTTCCCTTGTAAAACCCTGGGGCTCTTAGGGAGACAATGCACCTCCTTATGGAGCTTCAGACTAGACTAGTGCCACCCTGTAGGCACTTGGAATTCTAGCCATGCTGAACAATTTGTACTTACTGCTCTCTACCCGGCACCCTTGGCGTGGAAAGCCATTTCCCGACCAGCGGTCCCCACAGGCCCGCCCACCTCTCTAACCCCTCTCCCTGTGTTGTTACAGTCCAGCTCAGACCTGGCTACCTCCTTTATCTTCACCTTCCACTTTTTCTTTGTAAACACCTGGTGCCCAGAGGGTCTCCATAATGGTTTGTGAAACGAATAACCCAAGATGGCAAGCAAAGACTAGAATGGCTAGTGCGGGTTGAACATTCTTAATCCAAAAGTTTGAAATATGAAATAGTCCCAAATATGAAATTTCTTGAGCAGCATCATAGTGCCACACGTGGAAGATTCCGTGCCTGACCTCATGTGACAGGCCACCAACAAAACACAGGTGCACCAGAAAAACTCACGAAATTGCCTTTAGGCTATAACAGATGATATATATGAAACATACATGGATTTTATATTTAGACTTCAGTCCCATCCCCAAGATATCTCATTATGCATAGGCAAATTTCCAAGGTCCAAAAGAATCCAAAATCGGAAATACTTCTATTTCTGGATAAAGACCACTGAGCCTGTGGGAAAACTGGCACTCAGGGTTAGTTTAGGATCAAAAAACTGAACTGATTGCAGGGGGCTGAGGCTCAGCTCCGAGCCATCACAAGACACCAGGCAGCACAGGCAGAGCACTGAGGTGCAGGGGAATGGAACGCTGGGAAGCTGAGCACCAGGCAAAGAGCAGGAGGCCACGGAGACTGGTGGCACCTGGAGGCCTGACAGGCAGGAGTTCAAGCCTAGGGCTGGGTTTCCCGGAAGACCGAAGGGGGCGGCGTCAGGGAAGGACTCTGTTCTGACAAGTCGCCTGAAACCACAAACCGTAAAACAAAGACCACGGCCTTCCCTGCTACCCCAGCAAATAGCATCGCCACTTTCCACTTTCACAGGTGGAAACTAGAGTCACCTGGTTCGTTTCCCTCCTCCATGCCACATGCCATCTGTCGGTGAGGCTTGTTGGCTGTACCCTTAAAATATAGCCAGACCCCATATATAGTAGGATTTTAGTGATGTTCTGGAAAAGGCAAAATTGTACGGACTGAAAACATACCTACTGCTAGAAGCTGGGGCGGGCTGACTACAGAGAAGCTTGAGAGAATTGGGAGCTGACGAAACTTTCCTGATGTCCTGAATGTGATGGTGATCATACAGTGTTATGCCTTCGCCAAAACTCGCCGAACTGTGCCTGAGAAAGGGTGAGTTTACTAGACCTTAATGCACCAGACCTTAATGCACTAGACCTTAGGGGAAAACATACTGGAGCGCAGACTTTTTCCACCACTGATTGTCATGGCTGTCACCCTGGGCCAGGTGTCATCATAATCTTGGGTTCCTGTTGTAATGGGATCCCCATAGGTCTTCCTGCTGCTGGCCCCACTTCGCTGCAGCCTTTTCCCAGCGGAGGAACCAGTGGTCCCCAGAAAGCAAAAAGCAAATTTTGTTACTCTTGTGCTCAGAACTTTTCAGAGGTTTTGCTTCTCCTCAGAGAAAGCCCTACATGAAACAATTCCTTGTTATTTCTCTGGCCTAATTTCCCTCCATTCCCCCCAACTTTCTCCTCACTAATTCTCTCCACTGCTGCCACAGTGGCCTTCTTCCTGCCCTTGAATGTGCCTACGTGGCTCTTCTCAGAGTGAAAGACTGAGTTTCCATAATGGCCGCCAAGACTCTCAGCAGCACAGCCATCTGCTGCTTTCCTGGTAATCTCCTAATTCTCGTCCTCACCCTACTCTCCACCAACAGACACCCTGACAGTATCAAGGCCTGCTTACTCTTCCTGGCACTTTACATGTTCCCCTATTGGGCTCCTCTGCCTGCACTGGGTCTCTCAGTAGTTTCTACTTGTGGGGTCTGATTGGATAGCTTTCCTGTTGCTAGGACAAACTACACTTTAAAAGAGAAGAAGTTTCTTTGGTCCCAGAAGTTTCAATCCATGGTTGGCTGGTTGGAAGGCAGGAAGACCATGGTGGAGCAAAGCTGCTCAATGGATGGTGGCTGAGAAGCAGCACAGGGTAAGAGTGCCAGGGAGAGATACACCCCCAAAGGCACAAGCCCAGTGACCACCTCCAACAGAGCCCCACCTCCTAACAGCACATTCAGCCATGAAGGTCAGTGTATTAACCCACCTTTGAGTACAGCATCCTCATGATCCAATCACCTCTCCAGTAAAGTCTCTTCATCCAGTCAAGTTGACAAGTTTAACCATTATTGTGTCTCTCGTGTCTTTCAGGCCTTTGTTCACAACCTTTTTTTTTGAGACAGGGTCTCGCTTTATAGTTCAGGCTGGCCCTGAGCTCACTATGGTGCCCAGGCAAGCCTCGAACTCAGCAATCCTCCTGTCTCTGCCTCCCAAGTGCTGGGATTACAGGCGTGAGCCACCACGCCCAGCACTGTGGTATGTGGTACTGATTGCTGGTGGGCGTGAGTCACCACGCCCAGCATTGCATGTGGTTACCGGGGATCAAACTCAGGACCTTGCACTTGTGAGGCAGGCACTGGAACCACTGAGCTAAATCTCCAGCCCCACATATCATTTTTTCAGTGAAGCTCTCTGTTAGTACCCAGTTTGTAATTTCAGCCCTTCTGCCCCTGCCCCATCTTGCTATCTTCTCTCATCTTACTCACAGAACACAGTTCCATCTGACATACTGCACATTTTGCTTATTTTATGATTTCTCTTCGTATTCATGAGGGCAGAGGTTTTTGTTTTATCTTATCCCTCCAGAACCTAGGATGTTACCACTTGCCTGGCCAATTATAGTTAGTAAAATTGTGTATATGGAAAGAAAAGAAGAAAAGAAGGAGAGAATCCAAAGAGCCAGCAGTGATTGTAATCTTATGTGTTGATATCTCAGTGCTCTGGAATTTTACACTCAGTTCCTTGGCACTCATAGTCTTGTGCTAGTTAGCTTTCCATCACTGTGACAAAGTACCTTATAGAGCAATTTAAAAGAAGCAAAGGTATTTTGCCTCACAGTTTCAGTCCATGGTCATTTGCTTTGGGCCTGTGGTGAGGCCAAGCATTATGGTGGGGAGCATCACGGTGGGAAGCTGCTCACATCACGGTGTCCAGGAAGTGAAAAGAGAGAGAGGAAAGGGCAGGGACCCAATGCCTCCTTTAAGGAAGCCCTCGCAACCCATTTTCTTTCCTCTAGGCTCACCATCTAATGTTTCCATCACCTCCCTGAGCGCCATCAGCTGGGGACCAAGGTTTCAACACATTAACTTCTGGGGGAACACTTAAGATCCCCAAACATGGAATGTAGTACAAGTCTGTGTTTGTGGGTGTGGGCTTTTTTGAGGTAGTGGCTTTCCTCCCTGCCTTTCCTTTTGTTTTACTGCCACCTGAGATTGCTGTGTTAACACAGGTTTTCTCTCAAATTTCTCTCTAGAAACAGATGTTCCAGGAGAGGAGTAGCCGGATGCTACAGGCCTTATCCCCGAAGCAGAGTCCTGTGAGCAGCCCAACCAGGAGCCGGTCCCCTTCCCGCTCTCCATCTCCCACCTTCTCATGGCTCCCGAGCAAAACCTCACCACCGTCCTCACCCAAAGCTGCCTCAGCCTCCATCAGCAGCATGAGTGAGGGGGATGAGGATGAGAAGTAAAAGTGGCTGTCAGGCAAGAGCTACACCACGCAGGATGGGGAGGGGTTCTGGGGGATGCCTGGGTGGTGTCTGAAGGGGAAGAGGCACAGGAGCTGCTGCTTAGCAGGGAGACCCTGAGCTATGCTCCAGGAAGGTCTTGGGACCAGTTCTCCCTCATTGTCCACACAGCCCCGCCAGGGCTTAGCATGGAGGTTTGCAGCTGGAGAATCTATACAGTCTTCTTAGCGTCATCTAGAACCACTCTACTTTAAGCTTGCTAAGGAAGGGCGCAGAGCACCTCACAGGGTCTCGCACTGAACGGGTGACTTCTGCTTTGGTCTGTTCACCCATCCCCATCAAGTAACCACTTGTGGATGCGGCTGTTCCCTCAACCTGCTACTTCTGGCTCTGTAAAGGCCCTGCACGTTGCCTCCTCCCACCCAAGCTCTGCCAGAATAAGTTCGTTTCCAACAGAGGCGGCACAGTGCTTCTGAAATAGTCAAGTTAAAAGACAAATTCCAGCCTTCTCAGTTCAGCCGCTAAGACTTGGTGTTGCAGTGCATCAACTCATCTTAGTTGCAGGACCTTGACTCAGAGATGAAGCCTCACTTTAGGCCAGATGTAAAAGGTGTTCTAGAACCTTAACTTCTCATTCAAAGGACAGTTTCGTCGACAAGAACTCTAAGGCCTAATGTTTTCTTGACTGTACTTTCTCATCATTGGTTTGACTTCATTGTTTTCCAGAAATTACCTTGACCCATGGGAACTGCAACAAGGAAAAACGTCCTATATTAAAAAAAAAAAAAAAAAGAGGAGCTGCTTTTGCATTGACTCCAAATTTGACACATAAGAAATGGCTCCTCCTGAAGCCTTTTTTTTAAGGGATGCTATTATGGAATGGCTTTCCTATTTCTGACCAGCTAACACTTTCATAGACCTCAAGTAACAGTTTCATGTACCAAACACATAGTGTACCGATAGGGGGTGCTACCTGCACGCATCTGTTCTATGTATGCTCCACATATGCCGCCCCAGGGTGTATATCATATGCAATATGAATATGTGGTGGTAGCATTTTCCAATATACTCCTCTCCTGCTGAAATCCTTGATCTAAAGAACTGTTTGGTTCCCTTGTGACTTGGGCACTTTGTCAAAAGCTCCTGCCAGCTTCCCATAGAAATGTTTTGTCCCAACCAGGAAATTACTGTTGTTCTCATGACCTCCTATATTTTTGGGTGAAGGAAGGCTCTGAAGAGTTTTGCTAAGGACTGTGGGCTTAGTTCTTCGAATGAACCATGTAATCTTATAATTATCTCTGGCACTCAGGTTTGCCAAATGGGATGAAGCCTTTTAGAGTCCTGCAGAGCTATCTGAAGTTACCGCTTCCTCATTGTTTGTTGGAAATGAGCAAGTAAAGTCCAGATTTAAACCCAACTCTTGGGCAGATGCAAATATTGTCTGTTTATCCTGGTAAAGCTACACAGAGCTGGGACCTGATGGAATAGAAACCCCAGCCAGCGATTTGTGGGCAGATCCCAGCACCTCTTGTGACATAAGAACCCCTTTTCCAAGGCCTTGGTACTTAGCTTTCTGGGGGCAACCGACGAAGGAAGGTGGCATATCTTCTTTTTCTGTGTTGGGGTCAAACTGCGTCCCTTCCCCCCCCCCCAGAGACAAGTGTTGTTTATTACAAAGCAAAACTATGAGGCTAAGCCAGTTTGGGACCTCCTTGTTCCTAGCACTTTCTCCAGGATTCTGAGAAGCACTTGCACAGGATAGAGGGCTTGCAGGAAGATGGCCTGTGAGAAAGAAAATTCTTTTCTCAGTCAAGGTCCTCCTTTTTCACGTCATTCTACAGACAAAGAGAGACAGATAGACAGACACCGAGACAGAGAGACAGAGGGGCAAGCGCTGCATTCTTCCAGCATGCTCCGTTCTCCCATGCTGCCTTCCACGGAGCACAGGACAAACGGAGGGTGTGTGCCCGCCACGCCAGCAGGCTGACTCCTGCAGCCGTGAAAGAACACGATGCCAAGCTCACCAAAGCCAGGTGGTAAGCACAAGGGAAGAGAAAAGGAGAGAACAGGGTCCTGGGCAGAGGGAAGGAAAGAAAGAAAATCTGCTCTAGTAAGTCATTTCAAGACCTCAGTTTGTAGGTGAAACTTTCCTGGGGAAACTAATGCTCTGGTTCTATGGCCCAGGGAAGACAGATCCGTTTTGGCCAGAGTCTTGCTCTAACCTAAACTCTGAGATTGATGTATCAGGCTGATTATACATTTGGAGGCTTTACACACCATACTGACAAGTGCCATGTACGTAATTCATCAGATAGTGTCGCTGTAATAGCCCATTATGGGAAGTGACCGATGCCTGGGATACTCCGGGGATGGGCCAAAATAACCCTTAAGTGGGTTCTAAATCTCTTCCCCCTAACTTTCAACGAAATCTCCCCACCTTCTTGAGGACACAAGTCTCTGGAGAAGCAACAGGGAGCATTATGTAACCCAGCCTTTGATGCTTCTTGGACATCTTTCATTCTTTTTCTAAATTGATTTTATTGGTACATTTTATATACACATCATGATTACAACCAACATTGAGAACTTGTACCAGTACATGACATGACTTAATTCTCATTTTTCCTAATCCCCTGCCCACCCTACAATCTCCCATCCCCTATATGCATAAGCTTTGATTCCTTTTTTTAGCCATCAAATTTTTTCTTTCCCTTCTTCCTTACCCCTACTACCCTTTTCCCTTTGAATATTTTCTATTTCACAATATCCATCCTATATTCTGGAACTCATTTACATCTTTAGTTTCTCATACCAGAGAAAAGATACAGTATTTCCATCTGTGACCTATTTATTTCACTTAATAGTATGTCCTCAATGTGGACATCTTTCATTCTCTCCCAGCCTTTTTTGCATACTTTCCTGCACCCAGAAGGAGCTGGGCTTGGGATTTGTGCTATCTAGTCAACTGTCATGGCCAAGAATGAGTTAAAGATGAAATAAGAACTAGAGAACGTGTGCTACAATCTTGGTGGGGTAAGCAGAAGTGACAGAAAGCTCTAGAAACAGGAGATTCAGAGCGAGGAGGGCTAATGGGCAGCACCTTAGGACTGTAGAGCAGGCAGTAGTGAAGATGGGAGAAAACGGGGCGAATGGTGAGGAGTGGGAGGGTGCACTTGCTTTCTACTTCCTTTCAAGTGTTAGCTTAACACCTAACAAGTGAAAGAGAAAAGTAGGGTTACATTACAGTACATACTTCCAAGGTTGTGGGTGCCCAGGCAACAGGGGAGTCCTTGCCTCTTCTTTCAGCACTTCTGCTTCTGGACAGGAACTGAGAAATTAGGGGTTGACCTGTCCTCCAAACTAAGCGACTGAGGGTGGGATTGTAATACACAGTCACATTAAATGGCCTGTTTCTGGCACACAAGCTCCTGGGTGCCACATCCTCACAGAAACAAAGACAAGGCAACCTCACAGGGAGCAAGCGCCACGGCTGTGGGATTTCAGTCTTGCTCTATGTCTTAGGCTATTGGATGCTGATTCCATCCTTTGAGGAAGGAATAGGAAGAGCACAGATTTATTTTCTTTCCATCTTCTGAACTTATTTTAGCACCCAGCCATCCCCCAGGGAGAGACGCAACCTGGCGTCACTGGCTCGGCTGACTCACATGAGCCTCTACTAGCAGAGATGAGCTGATGTCACAGCAACCATCCAGCACTAGTCCAGGCCATCTGAGTTTAAAAAAAAAGTAGCTCATGAGGCATATACAACTTATCTTCCTCTTGTGGCTCCTCTCGTGTGTGTGTGTGTGTGTGTGTGTGTGTGTGACCACAATGTGTCTGGGGACAAAGCCATAAGAAAAGCATACATACTTAAGACTCTGCTATATATACGTGACAGGAAGACGACTTATTTGGGTTGAAGCACGACCTTATGCCCAAGCATTTGATTTGCTCTGGTGCTGAATAATGCAAACTACTGGAATCGGCCGCTCTTCTGGTACCCTTTCCCCTCCCCCTGCTCTCAAACCACAGCATTCCTAACTCGTTTATAAATAAAGGGACGCAGAATTGCACTTTTGCTTGTTGTGTTTCTTAAGTGTACTGCTGTGTGTTCCTGTTTAAAAGTTTTGGCTCAGTATGAAAAATGCAGGCACTGGACCAGCTGTCCTGGCCCATGGCTGGCTCTGGGCAGCTGTGGTTCCACTGCTTCCAGGGAGTTGCCTCTGCACTGTGTGGAGTAGGGCCAAGTTCTGAAATTGCCAAATTACCCACATCTTGATCTAAAAGATAAGAGAGGACTGTGGGCAGAGTGGTAGAGCACTTGCTGAGAGGGAGAGGGGGAGGGGGAGGGAGAGGGAGAGGAAGAGGGGGATAGAGAGAGAGAGAGAGAACTGGGGTTTGATATCCACTGTCATCCAAACAAAAGACAGAAACAGATCTCCCCAGAGGGGCTTTCTCATGCTGAGCCCAGTCAGGCCCCTGAATGGTAAGTCCCACCACTCACATGCTTTGTGACTTTGGTCAAACCACTTTATTCCTCTGACCTCAATGCCTACTTTGTGAAATGAGTGGGTTGGAGGACTAGTTTCTGAGGTCTGCTTCTCCCAGTACCACACTGCCACTGCGTGACCAGGGGAAGCTGCTTACTTCTCTCCGAGGGGAAGCTGGTGAGGATGTCCTCAGCACCATAGGGCCTCTATAGCCAGCAGCAATGCTAACCTCACTTTCATACTTGGAGCATCAAGACAAAAGGCTCTCAGGTTCCATCTACCTTCCTCATCTTGCCACTCAACAGAATGCCTTTCAAGTGTACCTCAACTTTGGGAAGTGGCCATTTCAACCACTTTTTCCTCTTGAGGATAAACCTCCTTTGATGAACTGGAGATGGAGGTTCTACTAAATCAGGATCACAAATGGCAATTGTGAAGGCAGACGTTATGTTCGTAGAACTGTGTCCAGGCCTCCCCACACTGGATTTAGGAGCTCCCATTCATGTGGAGAGGTTTAGCTCTGTGAAAATGACTACAGTTTTAACATTAGCCTGGGCTCTAGAATAAATGAAGCCATCGCTATCGTCAGTAATGGAATAAATTTTTGAACAGAACACGTTATTCACATTATTTGGCTTTGCCATGTAAATCAAACATTCTTGACAAGTTGTATTTAACACAATAGTTATTGGTTTCTTCTTGATTTCTATGATACTTCAGACATATTCTCAAGGGGAAAACAGTAAGTTCAAAGGAGTAGTGTAACTCATATTTAAGGAACTTGATATTTGACCCAAAGAGAATTAACCTTTGTTAATAAACTGAACTCCAGGGGGAAAGGGAACCCTATCTACCCCACACCATCCTCTTGCGTTGGAGTTCTCACTGGCTACTGGACTTTAAGAGACTTCTCCCAGCATTCAGCAGAACTATTAGAAAAGAAGACCCCTGCTGGGCAGGCATGATGGCATACACGTGAAACTTAGGAGGACTGAAAGTTGCAGACCAACCTGTGCAACTCAGTGAGACCCTATCACACAGAAAATAATAAAAAGGGCTGGGGATGTAGCTTAGTGCTTCCTGGGTTCCATCCCCAGTACCACAAACAAAAACCACACTAGACTCCCACAAAGATTCTTTTAAGACAATGTAATAATTTATACATACCCAAATATACTCAGGGATCTAATCCTTTAAGAAACCATCAATCTGGGGCTGGGGATTTAGCTCAGTGTTTCTAGCATCTGCCCGGCAACCACAAGGTCTCAAGTTCTATCCCCGGTACTACATACCACAGTGCCAGGCCTGGTGACTCATGCCTGTAAACCCAGCACTCAATAACCACACACCATAACATTGGGCATGGTGGCTCACACTTGTAATCCTAGAATTTGGGAGGCAGAGGCAGGAGGATTGCTGTGAGTTTGAGGCTTGTCTGGGCTATGTAGTGAGTTCGGGACCAGCCTGAACTACAAAGGGAGACCCTGTGAGGGGGGAAGGGAGAGGGAGGGAGAGGGAGAGGGAGAAGGAGAGGGAGAGACAGGAAACCACCAAGCAAAAAACAATAAATAACCAGTAAAATCTGAAATATCATTAAAGGTACAAATATCTGTTGATGCCAACCAAGGCATGTTATGTCTTTCTGAACTGCCATAACTGGAATTCTAAAAGGACTTATTAGCAAATTTCAGCTGCAACTGACGAAAAAAAAAAAAACACCAGAATGTCGATGGAGGGATTAGGTACAGCTAAAATATTTGATATGTAACTTTTCATTTAAAAATGAATGAATCCTTAAATATGGAGTACTTTACCCTTTCCACAGGAATATTTCCAAATTACTATATTTTCAAATAACCTTGTTACCCTAAAATTTCCACATTTAAAGAAAGCCTGTTATCATCTGCCACGTATGTGGCAGGTCATAACTCGTGACATGGTTTAAGAAGGTAACCTGTATTTCTTGTTTGGTCATCATGTTCCACTGGAGAGATGTTGGCAAGATGCCATTTATTAGCCTAATCACAAACCTATATTAGCACAACTGAGCCATTGATCCCTTTTCCATTTGTTTCCATATTTGGCACCCACAGATGAATGGAGGAATGGATAGCAGTTGAAGTTTCTCATAGCTATAACGAATTGTGAAGACTTTAGTGGCTTATGACAACACAAATTGACTATTGCACAGCCCTGGAATTCAAAAGTCCAAAATGGGTCTTAATGGGCTAAAATTAAGTAGGTGACAGGAACTCCTGTCTAGTAGCAGGGGGTGGGAGGTTCTGTGGCCTTGCTTTACTTTGGCTCATAGCCCCCTAACATCTTCCAGTCCAGCAATGGTCAGGCCAGTCTTTCTCATATGACATCCTCCTAACTCTTTCTTCTATCTCCCCATTTATGAGCTGTGATAAAAATATATGCTGAATTTTTAAATTTTTACAAAATTTATTATACTAAAAGAAAATACTCCTTTTGGGGGTTGGATATTTAGCTCAGTGGTTCTGGCACCTGCCTAGCAAGTGCAAGGTCCCTGGTTTGATCCGGTAACCACATGCAACAATACCGGGCATGTTGACTCACACCCACTGGCAATCAGTACCACATACCACAAATACCAGGCTTGGTAGCTCACGTCTGTCATCCCAGCACTCGGGAGGCAGAGGCAGGAGGATTGCTGAGTTCGAGGCTTGCCTGGGCTACATAGTGAGCTCAGGGCCAGCCTGAACTACAAAGCAAGATCTTGTTAAAAAAAAAAAAAAAAAAAAAGCTCCTTCTTGCTTCAAACACACTGATCTCATGGTTCTTGTCACTTTCTGAAGCAGTTCTGGAACTCTTTCTGTCTTTATGAAGTGTAATCAAGCTACAGTGAATGCTGCTGCCCAGCCTCATTTAACAGAAAGGCTCATAAAGATGTTATCATGCGTCTTCATCCACCTTATTCACAGGAGCCAGCATTGTGCAACTTCTGCTCTTCTCCAATGTCAAAATGAGCAGGAAAGGTAAACCTGAATTGATTCAGGACACAGAGGCAGCCATGACAGGGCAACTAAAGACACTCATGGAAGAGAATGTCTAGAACTGCTTTACAATGTGGCAAGCACAATAGGGTGATTGCATTCAAAGTGAAGGGGGATATTTTGAGGAGAATTGAGGGCAATGAATCTTTACTGTAACGCATTTTTAAAACTTTACCTTTTTGTTAATCATACCTCGTTCATGTGAGTGCCCTTATGATCACATTGGGCCCATGTGGACAACCCAGGAAAAGCTCCCCATTTTAAAGCCATCAACGATTTTATCAGAAACTACTTCTTGTTATAACACATATTCCCAGGTCGTGAGGATTGGAACAAGGACATCTTTGGAGAGTCATTATTCTGTCAAAGGTGACCAAGGACAGGGGTCATAAGCCTTTGAATCTTTTGCAGGTAAAGGAACAATAACTTTTGGGTAAACAGATTTTTCTTAATATTCCTATTTAACATTTTAGTTTTTATCAACTACTAGGGATGACCCTGCTTCACCATTGCGTCTTGACATCCACAAGAATGTCAAGAAGACCTAATGGGAGACCTAATGGGAGATGTCATACTCCAGTGAGTAACTGTTCCATAAGGGAAAGGTGTCAAGGCCTCAACTTGTGAACACCACAGTGGGTACAGAAGGGACATTCATAGGCTTCTCCCCATTCCCTGTACATACTCTCCAATCCACATGTAGCTACACCAAGAAAATGAGAAGCGAACTGGGTGGGTAGCTGAAGTCTTTGGTCACCAGACTTGTTCCCACGGAAGCAAGCCCAAGGATAGAGTTTTTGTCTCTCAGGCAGAATCTGTTTTCCTGTCTATCTTTCTTTTTTTTCCCTAGTCCTTTGGATGCCGACCGTAGCTGTTTAAACTGGGATTCATTTCCAGCCACCCAGTATTAAGCTACTCCGTCCATCTGTCCAGAGCACCTTATTTTCCTGTCATGGCCCTAATCTACATTTTACATTAAGATCTGCCATAGATTACCATCTGAAGTGCTCAGTATACATCTGAGTGAGCCACTAGGTGCCAAAAAGATGAAGAAGACCAAAGTCATTGTCACTACCCCCAGTTTCAGTTTATTAGCCCAAGACTCAGGTCTGGTCTTTCTTGTACGTCTCTACTTTTGTTCCTGCTGAGTTTGTAATGGAAAGTCTGCATTTCTGGCCACAAAAACTTTGGATTCTACCAAAAAGAATTTTTCAATTATTTTACTAACATCCTAAGTTTGCATTATTTTGATGCCATCTTTTTTTTTTTTTTTTGCTTTTTGAGACAGGGTCTCGCTTTGTAGTTCAGGCTGGCCCCGAGCTCACTATGGTGCCCAGGCAAGCCGCCGCGAACTCAGCAATCCTCCTGTCTCTGCCTCCCGAGTGCTGGGATTACAGGCGTGAGCCACCACGTCCGGCATTGTGGTATGCGGTGTTGATTGTTGGTGGGTGTGTCTCCATGCCCAGCATTATATGTGGTTACCAGGGATCGAACTCAGGACCTTGCGCTTGCAAGGCAGGCGCCGGAACCACTGAGCTAACCCTCCGGCCCTTTGATGCCATCTTTGAGATAGAGCACTCTGTCTCAGCACATAAAGGTTATCAACTCCCACTCAGAGCAAGGAAAAATAAGGACCTGACAAACAAGCCTAGAGTCTCTCAGGAAATTGTATCAACTCCTCTTGGGACACAGCTGGTTTATGAATGAGATGGTCATTCAAGGCCTGACCCGAGAGTCTCTGATCACAGGGGGACTAGTGGGAGGTCTCTTTCACCTGAATAATGGGGTATTTATTTGCCCTCATAAACCACTGCATTAAAGACCTAGAACAGCTTTCATATGGAAAGCCCCATTCCAATTATTGTGTTAAGGTGGCAATAATTATCTCTAACTGTAGTAAAATCACACTACTAAGCCATTAATAAGGAACTGTCCAAAGTGTCTGCGTCCATCATTGTTGATGAAATTGCTAACATGTTTATTTTGTTTGAGGACTGGCAGACTCTGTCTGGACAAGATTGCCAAGCGTGGTGGCTCACGCCTGTAATCCCAGCACTCGGGAGGCAGAGGCAGGAGGATTGCTGAGTTCGAGGCTTGCCTGGGCTACATAGTGAGCTCAGAGCCAGCCTGAACTACAAAGTGAGACCCTGTCTCAAAAAAAAAAAAAAAAAAGAATACCAGGGAACACTAAGTAGCACTGGCCCAGTTTAAGAGTTTTATGGACAGAAGGAAATATCCTGTGCATTCGGGCCCAGACCCAAACTGACAAGGCCTTTTTTTTCTTTTAAAAATATTTCCTGGGGCCAGGGATTTAGCAGTAGTTCCAGTGTCTGTCTCACAAGCATAAGGCCCAGGTTCAATCCCCAGTAACTACATACCACAGTGCCAGGCATGGTGACTCACATCTGTAATCACAGCACTCAGGAGGCAGAGGCAGGAGGACTGCTGAGTTCGAGGCTTGCCTGGGCTCCATGGTGAGCTCAGGGCCAGCCTGAACTATAAAGTGAGACCCTGTCTCAAAAAAAAAAAAAAATCCCAATTATCCAGTAACCGGAACATCAGTAAAATTCTGAGGATTCTGGGGGTGCTCTGTGCTGGGGAGATGGACTTGCTGTGGGTGTTCGAGCTATTCTCAAAGGCTGTTCTGTAACTTGAACTTTGTCAATGCTTTTCAACCATGTCACATTAGAATCTGAGGAAACTAAAAAAAACAAGAACAAAAATACTTCCCAGAGTCCCTCTGATGGATCTAGAGTGGGGCCAGGTGGAGCCCCTGCAGGCTACAGCGGCACTTCAGCTCGGGGACAGAGGGACCCCGAGAGTAGCTGGATCAAAGACATGGATGACCAGTGACCTGTGTCAGAAAAATGAGAGCTGACCTGGGTCGGAGGGTTAGCTCAGTGGTTCCGGCGCCTGCCTCGCAAGCGCAAGGTCCTGAGTTCGATCCCCGGAAACCACATATAATGCTGGGCGTGGAGACTCACGCCCACCAGCAATCCATACCACATACCACAGTGCTGGGCATGGTGGCTCACACCTGTAATCCCAGCACTCGGGAGGCAGAG